>JASGXE010012477.1:0-40244 GCA_030068105.1 Sinentomon sp. SZTP_YWyxl
CCACCTGTGAGTTTGTTTTTACATTTTTGCACATGTGTTTTTTATTTTCTCATCTTGAATTGGGCCACGTTTCGTGCCCTGATTGAGTGAATGGCTGATGCTCTGGCCATTTTCTGTTCTTTTGTAAGCATAATTTTGTGCTCTGTGTCATGTGGTTTCTATGTGCTTTGCAACAACTGTGCCACCTAGTCAATAAATAAATATATAAATAAATAATGAGATAATTTAATTGCAAATCTAATTTGTTCTATTGAGGGAAAAATTATGATAATAAATTGGCTAATGCTGCTTCAATGCTGTTTTTTGTTTATTTTTTCACTATGTTTATTTATCGACGTGCACAGTTGGAGGTTTTCAGTTCCATTCCTCCTTTGTGGTCATGTTGATCTCAGAGGTCAGTTCTCTGATTTTGGTCTTTTTCCAATCCCCAGCCTTGGCTCAGGTGGGGAATCTTGACTAACCCGGGTTCACTTAAGGGGAGCCACTAAAAAAAGTGATAATTTAAAAAAATATCTTTTGGTAACTTCACATTTTCGGAATCTGCATTCTTTTACGATCATTTTGCACTTGTTTCATTCAAATCGGCCAGCTTATGTGGTTGCTACAGCTTCCGAAAGATACGTCCGATCACTGCGGGTTTTCTCGCTTTAATGTTTCGGATGATTTCCGCAACTTCAAAACCTATCTCTTCCCATGTTTTTCAACCAATTTTGATGAAATTTTGACCAGATACCCACATGGAACTTAGAAATTGAATAATGGGGGCATTTTTAGATTGAATGATCGGGAGAGAAGTTATGGCCTGAAGTTGACAGTGGAGCGCCACCACTTTTTCCTTCGCGCAACTTTAGAATCATATTCTGAAGCCCCCAGACATGGCAGAGAAAAAATGCCCCATTATTTTGTTGCCAGAGGTGTCCACTTCCACCTTGCAAAATTTCATCACCGTCAGATAAAAACCACCAGAGAAGATAGATTTCTTGGGTACGCTTCAAATTTGCAAGTATCGCGACCCTTCCAGCCAAACAAAAGGTCAAAGGCCAACATTAAAAATTGGATACAACATCTCTTATAGGTCTCTAACACTTGTAAAAGTTTCATTGGAATCTAAGCAAAAAAAAAATCCGATTTTTTAGTAGCTCCCCTTAAGTCATGTGGTAAAACGTATCGACATGAGAGAGGGAGGAGGGAGAGAGGAAGAGAGAGAGAGAGCGGAGAGAGAGAGAGGAAGATTGCACTCGCAAATGGTGGAGGTCCCAAGGTTCCATCACAGTCAGAACTCGGAACAGTCCGGGTAGTTTTATTGCACAATGTGGCCATATAAGACCCTAAATCTCTTGTTTTTGGGGCAACCCTTAACAGCAGTGGCTCCCAGCAACATTATCATCTATCCAACTGGTTGATGTGTGGAATTGGACCTCTTCTCCAATCATTTGCCATTTGAACAGCAACATTTTACCTCCTTTACGATGAATCATTTTAACTAAGCTCTTGATGACGCATCATTTGAGTAATTTTTTTTTGTGTTTTGATTAGTTGCAGAGCATGGTAATTATCAACATGGGGAAACAGACCACAGTTTTGAATTTCCGTTGGGTGTCAATACATGACGACATACCTGATACGTGGGATTGTAATTGCTGAAACACTACACCACAAAGAGATTCAAATTTTATTCACTATTCTCTGTGTGTGGCAGAGAGGTCACACCTTCAGAATGGTTGTCAAATGAGTACAACTTCTTCACATCCATCGGGAATGCAGAATGCTGCACCAGGTGGAGTGAATATCAAGAGATCGATCAGCTACCACAGCATGGGAAACAATTGAAAAATGAAAGAATTAGAACAGAAGATAACAGGTTGGAAAGGTGGCAGCTCGTCAGGTGAGGCAAGGCCGGGCCTCGTTTTTACAAACCCTGCCGCAACTTTTGATGGCAGAGAGCGTTTTGTGCACGAATGCTCGATTGGGGCCCTGTTTTCGGAAGAAAGAAAAATATTTTTTTTCTTCCCTAAAGCTATCTGAACCTGACCTAACCCTGTCTCTTCCAGAAAAAAACAATGCTCGCTCGGGGCCCCGGCCGGCCATCTAAAGTTTTGTTTGGCAAAGCGAGCAAGCATTGTTCGGCAGGGTTTGTAAACTGGCGGCCGGGCCTCACTGCTTACAGAGAATAAAATTAGAAACGTTTTTCATTTTCGTGTTGGTGTCCAAAAATAGTTCAATTTTCCTTCTTTCCACTGCAAGTGTGGGCAAACTGCCAGCCATAAAATAATGATTATTTTTGAAAGTCCTCACTTGATTCGATTTACGCACGCACCGTTGTTGGATCAAATTTTTGTGAAAGACTTGTGCACAACCTGCCCTGTGCTGACCAACACCAACTGCGGCCAGTTGGGCTCTGGCCTTTGAATTCCTCCAACCTCACTCGCTCGAATTCTTCAATGTTGGCGTTTGGGGAGCGGTCTTGTCACTTATCGTGGCCTCAAAAGGTCGCCCATTAAGATTCATTTGAATTTGGCACACCAAGGGAAGAGAATGATGCTCCCTCCTTGTGGAAACCCTTCGAACGCAGGATCAAAGCAGGCCCACAGTTCCTTATTCAGATGTAAGTAGAGAACAGCTGGTGCTGAAATAAATAAATCTTCTTGCCTGAAATTTTCAATCACGGAATGGGTGTTCGGAGACCGGAAAAACTTTCCAGATCTTCAAAAACGTTGGACCTCTTTTGTACTTCGACACGCACCAGCCAGCAATTTATCGAAAGCCCAGGCATGGAAATACCGGGAAAAATTTGTGATTGAAAAAAAAATACAATTCTGTGATGGACTGGAAGGCGTCGTTTTCTTTACCCACAGGGAAAAAACGAGTAAGGCTTGCCTTTTTGCTGGAATTTGCCCTTGTGATTGGAATAGAGAGCATTAGCAATGAGAAAGTGGGAATTCCTGGAAACCGTCAAAAGCTTTGAAAAATCGTTTGACGTGCACCAGCCAGAGCATTTGTCGCTTCGCAAAGCTCAAACGGTGATGAAACTTCTGAAACACACATGAACAAGAAAGTTCTTTTGCTTTAGTCAAGGAAAGGAACTCGAGTACCCTCAGGAGTGATTACACCCTCCAGAAAATGTCTTTTTTGACAAGAGTTTTGTGGAAAACCCACAATTTTTCACCAAAAATGGACCTGAAATTCCAGTTCTTCAAGTTTTGGGAGACCCCGGCTCCCAGACCCCTCTCAGGCACTCTGCCCCTTGGAACCCGGCTTTTGCGCTACCCCAGACCCTGCATACTGCTAGGGGACTTCGCCCCCATGCCCCAAAAATATTACCACATGATTCCCCCCAAAATTCAAGCCAGATCTGCACCCTTGGAAGGTTCCATGATGGCTTTACTTTCCCTGATGCTGGAATTTCGATGTCTGTGCTCAATTCATCGTTTTCAAAAAAAGTAATTGGTAAGGCTGCATCATGCAGGAAGACAGTGTTGGTATTTGATAGAAGAAAGAATGGAACATTGGTGAGACAGGAGTAGAGTTAAAAGTTGGGAGTTGGCTGGAAAGGCACGGTTTAGTGATGGAGTTGGGGGTAACCGACTCGCTTGTTGGAAGAAACATTCCAAGATCGTTAGGAATCATCATGGACTTGAATACTGGTAGTTACGGTTTAAAGTCACCCTTTGGAAGATTCACTTCATTACGCGTGGTTACTGTCGGATGTAAAGCAAGGATGAGACGGTTGATATTTAAGTCAGAAAGAACAAAGATTTGACTTCTGAAAGTGGGCTGAAAGATCCGATTCAGACCAAAGTGCAGTTAGGTCGCAGAAAGTTCGTTTGGCTACAGAACCTGGCGCGTGTCAGAAATCTCAAATTGCGGCAAGCTTGACGGCACTGGTGAAAACAATATTGATGCAGACTCTTGGAGATGATATACTTCCGCATCTTGTTGGTGCACACTAGACACAGATTCATTTTGTGAGTGGAAATGAAGGATTCCTGCAGACTAACTCAACTTTCTTTTTCCCCACTGCTGTCCTGTCTGCTTGCACTGATGTGAAAGCCAATCTCGATTTTGTCGATCCAGGATGATCCAGAAGCGATTGATGAGAAGTTTTCTTGGTGCGTTGTGTTATCAACATTCAAATGATGGGCAGAAGTCACAGTTGTTGCAGATGGCCAGTTGCTGTTCGACTTGGTTTTCTGTCCTCCCTCTCCACGAGGAATTCGCCGCGGGTCCGGTGACGACAGTTCGTACTGTGGCAGAATTGGACTGACGTGGAATTTTTCAATTTTTTTGCAGGCGGATTTTTCTTCATTTCTCCGGGTTAGATCAAGTTAGGACAGGTTAGGAGGGCAGGGCAACCTACCTCTCCCAAAACTCCCTCCAAAACTATGCCATAGTCCACTTCAACCTCAATCCATTCTGTCCGTCCCCCATCCTTCGTCGCATCTCGTTGAGTCTGCCAAAATTGTTCGCACAGAGGACAATTTTCAAAGGTCTGCCATGTTGCCACTCATTCTCTGAACGGCGCCTGATTCAGTTTGCCGGAGTGGATAGTCAGAACTTTGTGCTTTTTTGTTTTGATTTTCCATCCATCGCGCATTCAGCTTTGCAAGAGGCTGAAATTCCTGCGTTTTGTTCAGGTGGGTTTCTGGCAGACGAATGAAACGTGGAAATTGCAATTAGCTGAGAGTTGCACCTTTTCTGGCTTCCGACAGCAAAATGAAATTGTTGTTGCGAAAAAGGGTTTCTGGGAAACCTTCGAAATCATCATGTTCAAATCACACAGAATTACAGGGCAGCGCAAAAGTGTTTGGCCATAATTTGCAGTTTTTATAAGATTTTGAGATCTGAAACTTTTTCTAGCTCTAACCACGGATGTCAGGACTTTATAATTGGAAATTGTAGTCCCAAAATAAAATGGTGTAATCCGTGTCTGAACAAGAAAACGTTTCAAATCTCAAAATATTATGACAAAAATGGCAAATTTACATTTTTCCAATGGTCAAACATTTGCGCTACCGTTATACGAGAACTCGTACATATCTGCACATTGAAGTGTTCACATGTGTGGTTTGACCAAAAAAAAAGTTGAGATCACAAACTTTTCTGAATAAAACGGCAAATTTTCATTTTTTCTGTAGCCAAAGACTTTTGGGCTTCGGAGCGACAGAAGCGATGTAATGACAAAAATCATTATTTTCATTGTTACATTATGTTACATTTCATTTCACGTTTACAATATCCTTCATTGGAATTACCTCCAGCGCACAAGAACTTAAACGAGATACGAATAAGTTCCTACCAACACTTCAGCGCACCTATACTCGAGTACCTATACAAGTATACCTACCTATTTCAGTGCACAAGTACCCTATACTTCGTACGTAGATGGATAAAGATAAACCATGCATTTTCACAAATAACAAGACTCCCATGACATCAAAGATTTCTAATTTGAAGCCTTCCAACTCCTTTCCTCCCCATTTTTGAATATGCATGTGCCGCACGGGACCCTTCCTCTGCTTCTTGCATCCAAACTTGAGGCTGTGCAAATGAGGTTGAAATTACGTTTATGGTGGCGTCATGGTGGCGTTAAAAGCGTTTCGGTCAGCTCGAACACCATCCCTCAGTGAGATGTGCAAGACTCGGAGGTTGAAACTTCTTTTCCAGAAACAGACATTGCATTCAAGCTCATCAAATTGTGGTTGACAAAGGAACTGCCTCTACGAAGGTCACTCTGAAAGTTTTGAGATATGCGGAAGTTTGTTTTCTGAAAAACCGGGTCTTGTTGGAGTTGCGAACTTTGATGTTTTTCAAGATTTTGGAACAGAAAATTTACAATCAGGCTTTTGTTCTGTCACAATAAAAACAGTTTCGTCTTTCCATTTTGTAGCTTAGAAATTGAGCTTGCTTCAGAGCATTTTAGGTCATTGCTTTACTACGACTTTAAGTGTGGTTTAAATGTTGATTAGTGCAAAGAAGGACTGGAGTTTGCTTTCGGCGGAGAGAGACCTTCTTGAGCAACCATCTACAGTTGTTTGCATAACTTAGAAGAGTGCCTGATTCTCTTTCTGGTGAAGGACGTACAGGGTGTCCCAGAAGAGCCGTTTCCGAGGAAAATGTTGCTGTGAAACGTACGGTAACGGATGATCCGAACTAAACGTTTGCAATGAATGAGGAATCATTGGTGATTGGATCCGCAGCAGTGGCAAAAATATTCCATCAGGAATTGCACAAGAAGAAAGACGTTTGTCAATGGGTGCCGCAAAAGTTAACGCAGATCCAATAGGCTGAGCGAGAACGAAGCAGCCAGCAAACTCTGAGAATGGCCACGGAGGGTGGCCATCGCATCATTTCAGGAATTGTCACTGGCGTTGAGACATACGAGCCCAATTTAGGACGTCCCAACATGCCAGCAAAGTCGGGTGTGGGTCCACGAAAATGACCCAACATCGACGACACCGAAGAAACAGCGTGTAATGAAAAACGTAATGTCCTCCATATTTTTTCATAACTACCGATCTGGTTAAGGCAATTAAGTTGGAAGAACAAACAACTGTTAGAGCTAATTGGTACACCACAAAATGCCAGCCAGAAATCCTTGCTGCTCTTCAAGTGAGGGCTTTACTGTTTCACCACGACAACGCCTCGTCGCATAAAGCAAAGGCAACGGTTGAATTTTGCGGCAAAACAATGCGAACTGTCATTGATCATCCACCGTATTCACCTGATTCGGTTATGTGTGACTTCTGGCTTTTCTTCAATCTAAAAAAAACATTCACCATGTCGTCAATTTTCAACAGAAGAGGAGATTTATGTTGCCATCAGATCTTATTTTGACACCCTGTACAAAAGCGACTGGCGTAAGGCTTTTGACTTGTAGAAAGTCCGATTGCAGTAGCGCTTAAATGTTGGAGGGGACTGCTTTGAATATTCGTAATCTAAAACTGTCAAATATATTTCCAGTTTCTGAGAGTCTCAAAACTTTTGGAGTGACCTTCGTATAAAGTATCTGTGTCTTACCTGGGCATGCCAAAAGTCGCTACATTTCCGCAGAATTGTCCACAAAACCATTCGTGATTGGGTCTCCCTCTTCCAAATTTTTTCACCAGGATTATTTTCGCTCCTAACATCACGTCTTGCGAACTTTTGGCTACCAAATTTCATCCTGTTGTTTTGATGTTTTCGGTGTTTGCCCTTTTGTTGTTTCTGTTGCAATGTTGAATGTTGGAGTGTGGCTATTTTTGTGTTCACATTTCGGTCGCATTTTTAGTTCACATTAGACGGTGCGCATATCATGTTTACACGCTGGCCACGATTTTTTGTGGCTGCCTTTTACCATCGTTGCATTGTGGCATCACCTTTATTTTACCCCAAATCATGAAGCGAACACTTACGATAGCAACGCAGGATACTTAGCAAACCAAAAAATAATCTTCTTGTCTCCGTGCATCCTTCTTGCCTTGAAACCGATTTTAGTTTGAAATTATATTTCGTTCGTTGTTCCGGTGGGTGCCTGCAATTTGATTCAGCCTAGGTGGCGTGGTCCGCAGTTGCGAGAGGGTTTTTGGCTGTTCACAAGCGACGTTTCAAACAGCGAATGCATCAAAAAGAGATTCTTTATTATTCTCTTGTTTGCAGAAACTTCTCTCCTTTCGAGTAACGTAATCCCCGTTTCATAAAGGCAGGCATCAATGGAAGGGCATCGCAAGCCCTCTGTTCTTTATGCAGGGCTGTCGGTGTGGAGGCTGAATTGCCTTGGCAACGTGAAGACCTCTCAATAACGCTGATTCTCGGGCTGTTCCCGGCTGGAGTTGGTTGGAATCAGTGCGGAGCTTTCAGAGCTTTGATAAACTGCTTGCATTTCACCCCTTCTAAAACTCGCAGCAACCACTGCACCCAACGAAAGACTGTGTCCCACAGGGTGCAATGCTTGCTCAGAATTTTCAAAAAAAATGTGAAATTGTGAAAATTCAACAATTTCTGAAAAACCGTGCGGAACTTTTTCATGCAGATCGCATGCTGGTTGCAATACATTCAGCTCGTTGCGGTCCATTTCCCCCATCCTGCACGGGAAATTCAAAATTCCAAGCAATTGCCACGACCAATTTGAAATGGGTGCGTTCCAATTGATCCAAATTTAAAACTCGTTTGGCATCAAAAATAAAATTCATCTTTCATCAAAACCAACTGCATGCGTGGTGTCAACCAAAGGACCGATCAATCATCATGGTGTCAAAAAGTACCAACTTCGGCGTTTTCGGAATTTTTCAAAAAAAAAAAAAAAAAATAAAGTGCCTACTCTCGGCAGGATTCGAACCCACCGTTCATGCGACCTCCGTGTTGGAGCATGACGTCTCAAACAACTCGGCTGCTGCAGAACGTCGCTTCGGGAATCCAAATTCATGGCTTCATTTCAAATTCGTGCGCATCCGATAAGTCGAAATCATCCGTGGTCGAAATCCTGGCGTTTTTGTTTGGAATTTAGAAACAAAGCTTCCTGCACAATGGTTGGCGTCGGCAAAGATCAGTCACAAGACACGTTTTGATGTCCTGTTAACGAAAAATTGTGTTTTTTGCATAAAGGGTTTTTTATTTTCCCATGTTTCAATCTGATATTTCGTCAGTAACAATGTGGCGCATATGGAAAAACGTTCAGTTGGCAGTAAATCTTGCGACGCTAAAGATCGCTTGAAAAATGAACGACCTTGCCAAATCTCACACGCTGACGCCCAAACTGAAGTTCAAAATATGACCAATTTGACAAAAATATCAAAAGAACAGTTTCGAATTCCAAACCGTGTGTTTGGGGTTTGGCTAATTTCACGCACCTGGTTACTCCCGCAATGTCTTTTGTTAGTTTCTCAATAAAAAAAAGCAGACCAAACCTGGCCTCACGGCTCACCCATGTTTTCATCAGCACCATTTGCTTGTTAACCAATGGGAAGCTTCCGCCTGTTGCTTGTTTGTTAACCTGCCTCTTGGTGACCGCTTTTTCGGTCGACGAGACGCAAAATTGGCTCCACAAACTTTCAGGGATTCGGAGCTATTGGTAGCCAATTCATCTGTCGAGACTATTTTTTTCGTTGTAACATTTCCAAGGTTGGTTGTGATCATGATTTGGAGGAGAAATTCAGGTTCATCCCTGCGTTTCAAGGCAGGGAAATATATTTCACTTGAAAACCTTTCAGATTTGAATTTGGATAAAAAAAAACGGTGGGCACGGGCACCCTGTGGATTTGCGATTTTTAGGTGGTCATATCTCCGAAAAGGGGGGTGGGAACGCATTTTGTCACTGAATGTTTTCTCTTCCGTTTGCCTTCGGGAGTTCGGTCACCAAAAATCAGACCTCTTGAGCAAATAAAACAACTCCCACATGTCCCCCAAAAATGGCTCATTTTGGGTACTTTGGGGAGGCATACCGATCTCCGAAATGGGGGGTCGGAACGAATTTTGTCACTGTACAAATTTGAGAGAAACACGTCCAATCAGTTGTTTCCAGTAATTTAGGACCACCCTGTAGATGGAGACGGGAGTGGGCGTATATAGCCTATTGTTCCAGATACTTGCCATTCACGCCGCAACCCGCAATGCAAGGGGATGCTTTGTGAGGGGTGAGTTGATGCTTTAAGTTATGAGGGGTTGGGGGTGAGAAGCATGATTTAGAATTGCGATGACAACACTAATGGTACGAAATCCCTTCGTCGATTCCCTTTATTGCCACTTGAAAGAGGAATTTAATATCACCAATACCACACTATTCGTTTATTGACTGACTTGATTTTCTGTGATGCAGTCGCGCAGTCGCGCAGTGTAAAGAGTTTATTTGCGAATATCGAACGATCAGGAAAGTTTTGAAAACAAAACGTTGTTACACTGCTCTGCTATACCATACAGACTCACCAAGGAAACAAAGATCTTCTGCAATGGAGGAGAGAGGCGCTTAGAAAGTGGAATTGGATGGGTAGAGGTTCAGGAGAAGCACGAAGGAGAGAAAGGGAGAGAGCGGGGAGGGAGAGAGGCAAGGAGGGAGGAGAGAAAGGGAGAGAGGGGAAGGGAGAGAGGAAGGAGGGAGGAGAGAAAGGGAGAGAGCGGGGAGGGAGAGAGGCAAGGAGGGAGGAGAGAAAGGGAGAGAGCGGGGAGGGAGAGAGGCAAGGAGGGAGGAGAGAAAGGGAGAGAGAGGCAAGGAGGAGGAGATGAAAGGAGAGAGCGGAGGGAGAAGGCAAGGAGAGGAGAGAAAGGGATAGAGCGGGGAGGGAGAGAGGCAATGAGGGAGGAGAGAAAGGGAGAGAGCGGGGAGGGAGAGAGGCAAGGAGGGAGGAGAGAAAGGTTGGAAGAGAGTAAGGAGTGAGGAAGAGAGAAACAGCTGCAGGCTTGGGTCGAGAAGAAACCAAGGTTGCGTTTGATTCAGGACTTGAATCACTTTTGATCCAACGAATCTCGAAATAGGAGCATGTTGGCGACGGATTAGGTACCTTTCGCACAGATGAAAGATTTTTTTTGGAAAAAACTCCATGCTGCAGAAATTAAAGATCCTCTTTTATAACCGAGGTCAAAATGTGACACCTCTAGATGCTTTGTTGCAATCTGGCGCTTTATACACTCTAAACACGAAGTTCAGTTTGGAACACTATACATGTATTTTAACATGGGCTTCGATAGGAAGTGTTCTTTTAGGAACACTTGGTCTGTAAATGGAACACACTGAGTGTTCCACTGGAACACTCAGTGTGTTCCAATGGAACACTTAAGGTGTTCCAATGGAACACTAAAGATGTTCCATATCGCTCATGTGTTCCAAATCTGTGACAGGAATGTCACAGATTTGGAACACCCAGTGTGTGTTCCTGGAACACACTGGGTGTTCCATAAATGTTCTTAAAAGAATACTTCCTATCTAAGCCCATGTTAAAACACAGTGTTCCAAACTGAACTTCGTGTTTAGAGTGTAATTTTCTACCGCCTGATGATAACAGTAAAATGTGAAAAAACATGGTATGAAAACATTAATTTCGTCACCACTTGACACGGTCTAACCCGCCAAACCTGCAACAAAATCAATTTTTTCAATTAAGACTGTGGTGAGTGCCAGTTTTCACAAGTTGGTGAATCAGTGGCCAATGGCTGCTTTTGGTTGGAACGATGGGTGGTACAAACAGAAAAAACAAATCAAGCTGCTCGTGCAAACCATGATCAATCAAGGTGTCGACAAAAAATAACCTGCTGTGAGGTCCGAAGCGGCGTATTTCGGACTAAAGAGGCTTCGAACAAAAGAGCCGACGCAATAGTTCGACAATTGCAGGTCGTGATTGCAGATGGAACTTTCTTGGCGGAGGCATAACAATCGATGCTGCCAGTTTCTAACTTTCACGGCCTCGACCGAATTGACTGCTCACCCACTTGTTCATTTTGAAAAGACAAAACACTTCGAAACCACGCCGTCACATGGTACCATCAGCACTTCCAAAGTTTCGAAGACAGGGATGAACGACTCCTTTGGGAGGACATGGGGAGATGGAGGAGAAAAGTGCCTGCCCCAGTCAGTAGTTTTCTGAAACCATAAAACAGTGGGTGTTTAAAAAGAAATTCCCAATGTCAAATGAATTCAGGGTGCTGCCTTCGAGCCATAACAGTTTTTGGGTGTCTAAATGTGTTTTAGTTTTCACTGTAAAAAGTTTTTGCACCAATTCGGTCGATTTCAATTCAAGTTAATGTTCTTTATCCGCCTTTGGGGAGCTCCATTAGGAGGGACGTTTCGGCAAGGTCGGGTTGAGCCTGCGCATTTTTGGGATGGGTTTTCGAAATCTTGGTAGGTACGTCTTGATCTTATTTTTGAAATGTCCAGAAGCCAAGAGTCTTCTACTTTTGGGTCATGCATCTCATTGGGGTGCCGCCGGTTTCAGCGGAAAGCAGAATATGACGAGGAAATATTTTTGTCCCACCGACGTCGAAAAAGCGGGATGTTTGTGTGTCTCTACCCGCCTTTCCGGGAAATACTGTAGGGAGCTCGAATCCACCCCAAACGAGAGCATATTTTGAGCTTCCATCTTTGATTTCTGATTGACATTTCTCAGCTTTTTCCAACGATAATGAGCTTTGAGTTGAATGGAAATTTGAGCCTTCTTATCCGATCTATTTGATGCTTGATGCAGCAGTGCTCTCTACTTTGCGTTTGCACTAATTAAAATTGTCTTGATAAGATTGGGCTAGGGGGCGAACTCAGCTCTTCGCGAAGGGAAGGGAGTGGAGCAGAAAAGCGAGTAGTGGAATTCCAGGGCAAAAAACCTGAGATCTGGGGCATGACACTTCAACAGGGGGTCTGTGGGATTGTCTCCCAGACTCTGTGGGGGGCCAGTCATCCAGGGGTCGAAGAAATTTTGGAGTTCGTTTGGTTACCTAACCCCCTTCCTTCACTGGCCATTACCTGTCGTCAATCTGCTGCTTGGTATCCGCCTGGGAGGCCCGGTAAACGTCCCCGAAGTTGGCGTATCCACATGTATAGCGGCGGCGGAATTAATGTACTCATACATGTAAAAATTTCAACCGTTCAGATTTTGGCAAAAATTCTATGCTGCAGAAATAAAAGATCCTCTTTTGTAACCGAGGTCAAAATCTGACACCTCTAGAACGTTTTGTTGAAATCTGGCGCTTTAATTTCTACCGCCTGCATTCGAGTAGAAAGAAAGAAAAAATGTTTCGGAGGCAACAGTTAAATGGGAACAACACATGTAAGTGTACATTAATTCCGCCGCCACTATACAGGGGTGAAATTATGAATGCATCCAGAAACAAAAGCGAACTGGCCAGCAACCAACGCAATCAAATGGGGCAAAAATGCAACTTTGCAAAAAATCAACTTTGGAATAGAAATAAAAGTTTGTCGCTTTAAACCTTTGCTGCAGATCATCAAGCAACACGTTCAAGACCACGTTGATCTGTTCTGAACAACGCCGAATTATGCCTTCACGAACGGCCAGGTGCACGAGTATCTTCGGTAATTCGCTATACACTTCAAACTTACTCCAGGAGGAAAGATACGAGGAGGCGCAAGCCCAAAAAATTTCCCTCTGAATTCCAGCTGACATCGGGGGTTGAACATCAGCATTCTTCTTGAAGAACGCAACTCGCATAGCATGAAAGCAAATAAATTTGCATATACGAGGGGCGCCCAATAAATAATGAGAATTGCACCGAAATTTGCATTAGAAATGAATTTTTCCACTTTGGCGTCAAACTTTGATTCGCTTTGAGGTGTTTTGGTGAATTTGAGGCTTTTCCGATGCAGAATTCTCATTCCATGACAATTTTAAAAACATGAGGGATATGGGTGTAAGATTCATTTAACCAGGTGCATGGAACTCAATTTGCCATGTGCATGGAATGAGAAAAGACTTGTTCCGCCACACCAAAGCACGGCAGCACCAAAATCATGTTCTTGCGGCAACTGTGCAGATATCTGGTTCAAGTGTGTAATAAAAGTTATTCATTTGGGTGCCGGTTCCTGTGTCTGAAAACCTTGGTCTGGAGAAACTTCTTGTTTCCCAACTTTTCACACCTGTCAAATCGGCTGCATTGCATCTGCTTGATGCTTTTTTGAAATGACCATAAAATCAAAAATGTCTAGGGCATTTTTCTAAAAATCACCCAAGCACCTTAAAACGAATCAAAGTTTGACGCAAAAGTGGAAAAATTCATTTCAAATGCAAATTTCTGCGCAATTTTCGTTATTTTATTGTGCGCCCTTCGTACATCTGGGGACCTATTTACTCGTAACTCCGTCAGGGAATCATAAATGTTTCTGTGACTGTTCGCACGAGTAGCTGCCAAGATTGTAAAGCAAAAATGACATTTTCCCGGTGGGGTGGCTGTCAACCCCTCCGCCCCAACATCCACCTCAGCATGAGGTCAATCCAACGGCGGAAATCAAACTGGAAAAACTCATTTACGCACGATGCACAGACTCTCTATCAATTCGAATATGAATAGGATTATCACGAGACTGTGTCCACAAAAATTTCCCTCGTGAAATTGTTAAATTTCCCGATAAAGAAATGATTTTCTTTCTCTTTAAAAACCGCTGGGCTTTTTTGTTCTCAACCCCATGTTCCACTTGTGATTGCCTGCAGGTAGTGTCGAATTGCTTCCAGTTTAAAAGCTGCCAGACCTACAGCTCTTTTCCGGTTTCTTCGCATTTTTTAAAAATTGGAAAATTTACGGGGTTTCCCTCCTGAGAATGCGTTTCAGAAAAATTCTCTTGAAAATGAACTGTCCTATGTTCCTTCTAATTCCTGGAGAATGGGGAATTTCCCACGTCTGCAGGCCACACTGGGTAGTGGTGGCGGGATACTCATACATGTAAAAAATTGTGAATGTTCAGATTTTAGTAAAATGATGCATAGAAATTTGTGATCATAATCACAAGAATTCGGCGCAACCATACCTGATTATTTATGTGCGTTTGGTGACACGGAATCCATTTTCGCATTATCTACCGTACGTTTTTTTTAACACGTTGAGCGGATCTGCATTTGCACGAGGAGCACCATATTGGTTGTGGTTGCGTTCGTCTGGATTTTAAGTCATGATAACGTTATCCTGACTGCGGGGACTGCATTGAACGGTTCTTGTGCTTGCCTGCTACCTGTCAGGAGATCCTGAATGGGTGAAAGGAGTCTTATTTCCTGCTTTCTTGCATTTTCACGCGCTTATCACTACTTTCCGAACCACGCGGTCATTTTCATACTCTCCTGTACTTTTTCACCTGGGTTCGAGACGAAGCGCTGCACAAGGTCACTGCACCTGGCCGACGCTTGTTGCGCTGTTTGGTTCACAGCAATCGCGAACAGGGTGTCACTGGTTTCGTGCGTAGTTTTGTTTCCTTGCCTTTTGTAGATGGTTTGACAGTTTGGCTTCCGTTGTAGAAACCAAAAGAAAAAAGAAAAGGGCGGGAGAAGAAACGAAGGTAAGATATGGCGCACACCCATTTTAGATTGCGAATCAGGCTTTCGCGTCCTCAGAGTGGCATGTTCAACCACGTGTGAAGTCACTCCATGAGGAAACATTCGGTAAAAGTTTGTCAAAAAGTTTTATTTATTTCCTGGTGAAATTGTAAATTTTGGTAAAATTTTAAATTTTGCTAAAATTTTGGTGAATATCTTTTTTTGGCAGCCAAATTTTTTTAGGAGAACCCTAATTTTGGTAAAATTTGGTAAAATTGGTAAGAAATTGTTAAAATTTTTCAAAATAGTGTCTTTGTCACGAGCAGAAATTTCAACAGAGCCACTGACACACTCGCAAAACTACCATCCCATGCAACTTCGTCAACCAACCAGGAAAATAAAAGCTCGACACCCTGTAGCGCAGTTCAGGTTTTCGTCCGCAGCTTGCAATTTTCAGGAATCCACAAAAACGAAGGGGACGGACGCCTGACGTGTTTAAAAAAAACGTTCGGTATAATGAGTGGTACCATCCATGCGTTGTTTTTTGGAATTGAAAGAGCCACAAGTCAGAACAAGCCCTTATGAGAGCCAGCAATTCCGTTTCTTCAGCAGTTCTGCCTTCGATCACTCTCAGAATTTTTTTAATTAAATAAAATGAGCGCAGTCAGTGGGGCATCCGGATCCACGTCAGTTGATGCCACCACGACCCCATTCACCTGGAATTTTTGGATGCAGCCGGTGGGTGACAAATTTCAACAGGCGAATGCCTCAAAATAAAATTCCCCCAAATTGAAATCAGCCAAATGCTTGCCGCGTTACTGAGCCCATCGCCCGGTGTCCAACGTAAACAATGGACCTACATTCGATGTCGCGTCAATTATTTGCGTCGCCAGTTCCAGAATAGAGATGAATGTCAACAGCACTCTTCCCTGCCCCACCCACTCTAGCAAGTGACATTGCCATCACATTTGAGTCTCTTTAAACTTGTGACAGAACAAATTCACGCCTCATCCTCTCGCAGTACTCTTCCACAACTTTGTTTTGATGACGAGGAACAGCGAGCGCACACATCAGCTCCCACAGGCGGCACATTGCCACAGTTTATTTCGGGAGTCTGATTTCGACAGAGAAGATTCAGCTGAAAGATAGAAGCGGAACTAGAAACCTCCACTGCACCGTGATCAATTAAAGATACGGCGTGCTCCACTTACTTTGAGGTGGCAAAAGTCTCAGTTTCAGTCCATCTGGGCCAATTGACAGTGTTGGCAAAGAACATTCTTGTTTGTGTGTTCCATGTTCTGCTGTTCTTTATGGCTCATTTGAGCCTCGCCCAGCCGCTGATCTGTGTCGCCACAAACTGGCTGAGGAGGTGGAGAAAGAACAATCTGGCCTTTGTGTCAGCTTCTTTTTTGCTTGCGGTGAGGTGGGAAAGAAACATGGGACCTCGATGTCAGATGTCAGTGTCTGCACTTGATGAGATGGCAAAACAACATTCGGGTCTTTGTGTCTGCACCCCCACATATCGGTGAGGTGGGAAGTCAACGAAATGTTCGAACCTCTGTATATGACGTCCGTGTCGCAAGTACGGAGTCAGGAAAAGTGATTCTGGCCATTGTGTCAGCCTCTTTACTCGCCATGAGGTGGGAAAGAAACATTCGGGCCTCTCTGTCAACAGCAGTGTCGCCAGTACAGAATTAGGAAATAGATTCTGGCCATTGTGTCAGCCTCTTTACTCGCCATGAGGTGGGAAAGAAACATTCGGGCCTCTCTGTCAACAGCAGTGTCGCCAGTACAGAATTAGGAAATAGATTCTGGCCATTGTGTCAGCCTCTTTACTCGCCATGAGGTGGGAAAGAAACATTCGGGCCTCTCTGTCAACAGCAGTGTCGCCAGTACAGAATTAGGAAATAGATTCTGGCCATTGTGTCAGCCTCTTTACTCGCCATGAGGTGGGAAAGAAACATTCGGGCCTCTCTGTCAACAGCAGTGTCGCCAGTACAGAATTAGGAAATAGATTCTGGCCATTGTGTCAGCCTCTTTACTCGCCATGAGGTGGGAAAGAAACATTCGGGCCTCTCTGTCAACAGCAGTGTCGCCAGTACAGAATTAGGAAATAGATTCTGGCCATTGTGTCAGCCTCTTTACTCGCCATGAGGTGGGAAAGAAACATTCGGGCCTCTCTGTCAACAGCAGTGTCGCCAGTACAAATTAGGAAATAGATTCTGGCCATTGTGTCAGCCTCTTTCTCGCCATGAGGTGGGAAAGAAACATTCGGGCCTCTCTGTCAACAGCAGTGTCGCCAGTACAGAATTAGGAAATAGATTTGGCCATTGTGTCAGCCTCTTTACTCGCCATGAGGTGGGAAAGAAACATTCGGGCCTCTCTGTCAACAGCAGTGTCGCCAGTACAGAATTAGGAAAAGATTCTGGCCATTGGTCAGCCTCTTTACTCGCCATGAGGTGGGAAAGAAACATTCGGGCCTCTCTGTCAACACAGTGTCGCCAGTACAGAATTAGGAAATAGATTCTGGCCATTGTGTCAGCCTCTTTACTCGCCATGAGGTGGGAAAGAAACATTCGGGCCTCTCTGTCAACAGCAGTGTCGCCAGTACAGAATTAGGAAAAGATTCTGGCCATTGTGTCAGCCTCTTTACTCGCCATGAGGTGGGAAAAAACATTCGGGCCTCTCTGTCAACAGCAGTGTCGCCAGTACAGAATTGGAAATAGATTCTGGCCATTGTGTCAGCCTCTTTACTCGCCATAGGTGGGAAAGAAACATTCGGGCCTCTCTGAACAGCAGTGTCGCCAGTACGAATTAGGAAATAGATTCTGGCCATTGTGTCAGCCTCTTTACTCGCCATGAGGTGGGAAAAAACATTCGGGCCTCTCTGTCAACGCAGTGCGCCAGTACAGAATTGGAATAATTTGGCCATTGTGTCAGCCTCTTTACTCGCCATGGGTGGGAAAGAAACATTCGGGCCTCTCTGTCAACAGCAGTGTCGCCAGTACAGAATTAGGAAATAGATTCTGGCCATTGAGTCAGCCTCTTTACTCGCCATGAGGTGGGAAAGAAAACATCGGGCCTCTCTGTCAACAGCAGTGTCGCCAGTACAGAATTAGGAAATAGATTCTGGCCATTGTGTCAGCCTCTTTACTCGCCATGAGGTGGGAAAGAAACATTCGGGCCTCTCTGTCAACAGCAGTGTCGCCAGTACAGAATTAGGAAATAGATTCTGGCCATGTGTAGCCAGCGGGGTTCCAAGGGGCAGAGCCCCTGGTGGGGGGTCTGGGGTCGAAGCCCCCCAGAAGCCAAAGACATCTTATAAAAGTTGCTTCCTGAAAACCACTCTCTGAAGTCAGAACACTTCAGAACTAGTTTTCTCCATAAAAGACACCTGTTTAATGCAGCTCAAATCTGGTTATAGTTCTTGTTTGTGTTGGCTTGTTGATATGAAACACTCGACAGATATGGAAGGAAGCGATGAAGAATGGAACACTGGATGTGGAGTCTCGTCGTTCTCTGCAGCAGAATTCCAAAGCTTGAATGCACATCGCAGTTCACAACACAAATAATCCATTGGTACAGTTTGGAACGGAATACCTGGCCATACATGCCAGACGTGAGCTGCGGGAAATGGCGCTCTTGCTTGGTTAATCATTTCAGTTTCGGAACGTTAAGTGGGTACCTAACGGCGTAAGAGGTCACGTTTGGGGCTCGGCTGCAGGCAGTCTCGAGGGCAGCCGCCCTAGCATTGCAGTCGTGACATTTCTTTCCTAGATTTGGTCGGGAAGCATTGTTCTGCCAATAGCAACATTCCAACATCACACATTCACACACACAATTAAATGTCAAAATGTGTAATGGCAACGTGACACAATTAAATCAGGTAGGTACCACGTGATAGGTTTCAGCCAAGCGTACCCGTCGCCGCCCGTATTGTTGGTAATCATTGCACCCTTTGCACTGCACGTGTTAAAATAGATTTTCTTGGCAGCTATAGGTATAAATGGATAAAACTTGAGTTGGTCAGGAGCATCCACAGCAAAAATTGCAAAAAAGTACAAGATGATGAAAATGGGGGAATGGCTTACCGTTTATGGGTATGATAACTTTTTTCACCTTATCCGTAGTATTGAGACCGCCTGTCTGGACAGCACAGTTCTGCCAAACTGTTCAAAATCATGCTGCAGGACCCCAAATTCCTTCTCCATGCATACACTATAACCGTTGAGTGTCTTCTGGGCGAAAAACGTCCATTTTCGAGGAAAAAACAGCACCTTTATGTATAGCGGCCAAAAAATCATTTTTTGCCAAATTTTTTTTTGGCCGCAAGGGGGGGGGCGGTCGCCCCCCCCGCCCCCCTGTATCCGCCACTGTCTCCGGTACAGAATTAGGAAATAGATTCTGGCCATTGTGTCAGCCTCTTTACTCGCGGTGAGATGGGAAAGAGACATTCGGGCCTGTATGTCAACAGCAGTGTCGCCAGTACAGAATTAGGAAATAGATTCTGGCCATTGTGTCAGCCTCTTTACTCGCTGTGAGGTGGGAAAGAGACATTCGGGCCTGTATGTCAACAGCAATGTCGCCAGTACAGAATTAGGAAATAGATTCTGGCCATTGTGTCAGCCTCTTTACTCGCTGTGAGGTGGGAAAGAGACATTCGGGCCTGTATGTCAACAGCAGTGTCGCCAGTACAGAATTAGGAAATAGATTCTGGCCATTGTGTCAGCCTCTTTACTCGCGGTGAGATGGGAAAGAGACATTCGGGCCTGTATGTCAACAGCGGTGTCTCCGGTACAGAATTAGGAAATAGATTCTGGCCATTGTGTCAGCCTCTTTACTCGCTGTGAGGTGGGAAAGAAATATTCGGGCCTCTCTGTCAACAGCAGTGTCGCCAGTACAGAATTAGGAAACAGATTCTGGCCATTGTGTCAGCCTCTTTACTCGCGGTGAGATGGGAAAGAAACATTCGGGCCTGAATGTCAACAGCAGTGTCTCCGGTACAGAATTAGGAAATAGATTCTGGCCATTGTGTCAGCCTCTTTCCTCGCGGTGAGATGGGAAAGAGACATTCGGGCCTGTATGTCAACAGCAGTGTCTCCGGTACAGAATTAGGAAATAGATTCTGGCCATTGTGTTAGCCTCTTTACTCGCTGTGAGGTGTGAAAGAAACATTCGGGCTCTATGTCAACAGCAGTGTCGCCAGTACAGAGTTAGACAATAGATTCTGGCCATTGTGTCAGCCTCTTTACTCACTGTGAGGTGAGAAGAGAACAAAACACTCGGGTTTTTATGTCAAACATCTGTGTCGCCAATTTCTTCTGAGAAGGAAAATTGAATCTAGCCACAGTGTGATCTTTAAATCAGACATCAGTGTCAACAGTACAGAGTCAGAAAAATAGATTCCGGCCATTGTGTCAGCCACTTTTCTCGCGGTGGGGTGTGAAGGAAACGAATATAAAACATTCGGGTCTCTTTGAGAGACATCTGTGTCGCCAGTACTCTGGCCACTGTGTGATCGTTTTACTCGCGGTGAGGTAGGAAGGGAACGAAACATTAGGGCCTCTATGTCAAAGATCAGTGTCGCTCGTACAGAGTTAGGATAATACAACTTGAACAAGGTGTAAGAGTCTCTGACTCGACTGTTAAGCAAATTTTCGTTTAACTATAAACGACTGTTCCGTCTGCTGCTTGAATTAGAGCCTGCAGTTTTGGCGAAGTTTCTATTCATCATATCATTGCAATAACTATTTCGAGATGCCAAATTTATGAGGCAACCAGAAGGTACGTGATGGTCACGGACAAGCGGATCAGTGAAATTGTTACGTTAGGTTGTGTCTGACATATAAACGCAGGCAAATGAAGCTAAAAAAGCTCGCCCTCTGCTCAAACCGAATTTTGGCCCTAAGTGGGTAATGTTTTGGACCAAATGAAGATTGTTGCCCGTTATGTTTTTCCTCCAGCAGCAGGATTTTACTGACGGAAGAGCTTCTCCTGCTTCTCCTGGCAAGATAGTTTTACAAGTAGATACTTGGTTCCCTGACAAAGAAGTGCTGCAAAATTCGTGACTGCGTCTTTTTAGGTTCACTAATTAGAGAGGTTCTTGGAAACAACGCATTGGGATTTAAGTTTTCCAATTGTTACTGACTAGGATATCTTGAACCTTATTTGCGGCCAGTAGGCACAAGCATAGCATGGCACTAGTGCTTTTGCCTTGCGATTTGCCATCATGGTCTCAAGTGCAGCAACACATCAAACGTCTGTTGAAGCCTGTGCGAGTTGGGTCAATGATGAGCGAGATGAGCTCTATCCTTCAATTGTGCTGGTAAGTACTCTCCACGCTGGGGAACGTGTTGATGCGTGTGAAATAGGCACCGTAATTTTATGTGAAATATTTTTATTGGGGATGGAAATACCCCCGTATTCCCTGCATTTCGCCCCCTGGCACCAACACATCATTTGGTTTTATCTCTGCGCTGTGTTCGATCGGACAACCCAATTGTGAAGAACTGAACATTGGCTGATATTTGTCATGGACATATTGGAATGTGCGGGTTAAATTCATATGCAGGGTAGCCAAAAAATCTTTGGCGAGAACAAGAATTAAATTTACTGCTTTTTTCATATTTTCGGATTTCAAAATTTTTCGAGCCCCAACCACGATTGTTAAGACTTTTATTGGAAAATTTGGCACCGAATAAAGTTGTGATATCCGGTGTGAGAGCTAGAAAAAGTTTCAAACCACAAAATATGACAAAAACAGCAAATTTAATTTTTACCATGGTCAAATACTTGTGGACGTCCTGCAAAAGTTCCTATTGAAGTGTTGATGTCAAGTTTTGTTGACTAGTTAGAGCTTGTATAACCTGTCTCATGCTGTGTTTACCTTTGATGCATAGACGTAAATTTTGCCGTTTTTCTTACGCGATAATTAAATAGCCGTATCCAAGGTAAACCAACTCTTTGTTTCATCATAGGGCGAGCTTGGATCCATCGGACCCAACAGAAGCACCACTCAATCATTTCCAACGTCTTGCCAAGTTCATTGATAACGGTCTTCAGAAGGCGGAACGGGACTGGTTGCTCAATCATGGAATCTGTTTGATCGCACGGCTCGCCCTCAGGCTGCCTGAACTGAAACCTGAAAATGGACTTCGATTCTGTCTGCAAAACTGCTGTGAGTGAGAGCAAATGGGCGAGGAAAAGTGCGCAAACACATTTATTTATTTTTTGTTTTGGCATAATGACGAAACTTCATCATTCCACACGATCTGCAGGTACCTTTAACACGTACTCGTCGGTGTTGTCATTGATGAAAGGAAAATGTGCCTTTCGTTATGGGGAATCTTTCATCGTTTAACGGGAACTGGTTGATTCTGCGATATAACGTTTTTAAGCGGTTCGGTCTAAAGAAGATACGAACCCAGCTATTAAGCCTTTAAAAACGCCCGACCTTGCTGTTATTTACGCAGAAATATAGCGCGTGTAGTTTGATTTACGATTTACCAGTGGAAACAGCTGCTTTTTGGAAAATGTTTGCTTGTGAACTGCAGTAACGGGTCCGAGGGAAAAAACCTTGATTTCCAAAATGGACCTCAAAACCCTAAAAATCCCTCGAAAGAGACGATTTTTGGAAGAATCTTGAAAATTGCCATTCGGTAAACTCTTTGCATATATAGTGAGAACCTATTCTTGTCCGATAGCTTTGACCTTTGAGGGACTTTGTCTCCCAAACCAAACCCTGCCAGGAGGTCAGTACTTTGTAACCCTGGTGGGGGTGCTACCCTGGACTCCACTCTTGTGGCCATGGGCTCTCCCCTATCTTAACTTGAGAAAACCTTGAAGACCCTTTGGAAAACCCGGGAAAACCCGGGAAAACCTTCGAGAAAACTTGGAAATGGTTTTCGAAAATCGCTGGGAACTCTGGCATATTTCCAGGCGTGTCTGCGTTGGGAAACGGGTCAAGAAGAGATAGGTATCTCTTTCAAGGGCGACTGCGTTTCCCATTCCCTCAAATCATGTTTGTCTACCTGTGTTTTTAAGTTTAGCCAATCATTTGTCTTTTGCATCCGCTTTTTGAAACGGTGCCCATAAGGCCATAAATAGGTACCACAGCAGGACTTTGTGATTTAAGATTCGGCGGAGACTTTTCTCATATTCATCTAATTAAAATGTCCCAACCGCCTCACGAAACACAGGTTCTCCACCGCGATCAGAAATACATCGCCTACAAGGTGAAACATATCGCACGAACTTAGTTTCTTGAAAGGCGGCTGCATTTTATTTGTGTTTTTTGTTCAAATTGTTTTCTCCAAAAGAACTGAAGACAATTTGTGGCCAATTTTTCAACGCAATTTGTCTTAAGCCGCGACTTCATCCCATGATTTTTGATGGGATAAAAATGGAGTTGAGTAAAATAGAGTTTGACAACTCGTCCAAAGTGGCTTCACCACACAGAAGATGATCGCGGTGGTGTGACCAGCTCGGAGATTCGTAACGCTCGGATATCCAGGTTGCCACGTAAATTTTCATCCGTTGACTTTATTTTAATGTTGTGCTGAGGTCAATTAAGATTGGTGCAAAAATGCTACCAATTACAAATGCCTGGCTCTCTCAAAAACTTGCAAACAATCTATTAAATGTTAGGTGCTTGGACTTGTTTACAATTTGGTAGAATAATTCTCGTGTACGAAGAATTCTCGTGTACTAAAGTTGGTACCTAAAATTGCCAGCGGTTGTGTTCGGGTATTTTGCATTTTGCCACTTTTGAAGGCAATTTACCCAACATTTTTGCAGTGAACGTTGATGGATATCATGCAAGTTTGGCGAAACGAAAGCCACAAACAATGTATAGCGGAGTTGCGTTAAGGCCTAGGATAATTTTCTGCCACCCAGCTCAACCAGATTAAACAAAGAATCAACGTTGTTGCAACTTTCCAGGAAGTTCCAAGGCGTCTTTACGTTACTGGAACCTTTCCAAACGTCTTCCAAATTAATAATCTTCTTTTCGCGGTTTCACATTTATTTGCTGCCACTCGCCTTCACTTGCTGGGTGACCTCTAACATCATAATCTTTTTCTTTTTTTCTTTAACATCTTTCTCTCTCGCTCTTTCCACAGCAGAATACCTGATTCTCGATCGTGTTTTGGCTGCTTCTCTTCTTGCACACGCCTTCCTCTGCACACTTCCCAGGCGGACGCTTCTAACTCATCCGACGCTCAGGGACTTCAACCTAATTGATTTATATCGCACCGCAGACGAGTACGTTTTCAATATTTAATTTTTTTTTTGTTTTGCATGAGAGAAGACAGGTTCCACTGCAATAATTTGATTTGGCTGAGGATCAATTTAAATCAATTCTTTCAAAGATTAATTCACTTATGCCCAGTTTTTCCAACGTGGATCAAAATCTGATCCGAGATCAGGAGCCACTGATCTCGGATCAAGTCGAATTTGAGTTTTTTTGGATCTGATCCGAGATCACGCTGTCGAAACTGATCTTGGATCCGTGTCAGATCTCGGATCAGATTTGTGTGTTTTTCCAAGGTGGCTCAACTCCTCATCTCGGATCAGAATCTGATCTGAGATCAATTGATCTCCGATCATCTCCACTTTGATCCATGTTGGAAAAACTGGGCATTAGGTACACGAAAGTGTTCACGCTTAGCCGCGACCGAAAGAGGCCGACCGAGACGACCCTTTGCGAACACCTTGCATGCGGCATATTTACTCCAAAATGAGGTCAATTCTAGATCTTTCGCTGCGGTATGTGAGCCATTCTCATCAGATGATAAGATAATTTTAGTACTCCTTTTGGGCCAATGGTACCTATATTTTTGATATTTTTGAAGGAAATTACGGAAACACCAAAATAAAAAAGTGGTTTGACGTGCAGCAGTTGGAAATACGATGAGACCAACGTTGTACAAATAAGGCAGCGTCAGTCGGGAATGTTAAGAGGTCAGGCTTGTTTTTAAAAATAACGTTATCGATGGCGTCATTTGGCAATTATAGTTGTTGGTAGACGCGGCTAGTAAAAGGTGATGCGCTTTCCACGTAAACACAGCCGGCTTGCTTGCTCCAAAGTCATTGCGGCCATTGGCATCAGCCAGACCATCCTGGATATTTTCCATTCAAATTGGCAAATCAGCAAAATAGGTTCGACAATGCATTCTAAACCACGAGGTTTGATATGGAACACCATTTTTAACATGGGTTAGATGGGGGTATTCTTTTCGGAACATCGTTTTGGAATCCGTGTGTTCTAAATCGCATATATGTTCCAAATATGCGACAGGAAAATGGTGCTCCAAGAACACGTCAGGTGTTCCAAACAATGTTCCGAAAAGAACACCCCCATCCAAGCCCATGTTAAAAATGGTGTTCGCTCAAACCTCAGGAGAGTGCAAGTAACTGCACGCGCATAGTCTTTGTGTGTCGTTGAATAGAATTTTGAGGATAGATGAACGCAGTCTTTGTGTGTCGTTGAATAGAATTTTGCAGGATAGATGAACGCAGTCTTTGTGTGTCGTTGAATAGAATTTTGTAGGATAGATGAACGCAGTCTTTGTGTGTCGTTGAATAGAATTTTGCAGGGTAGATGAACGCAGTCTTTGTGTGTCGTTGAATAGAATTTTGCAGGATAGATGAACGCAGTCTTTTTGTGTGTCGTTGAATAGAATTTTGCAGGATAGATGAACGCAGTCTTTGTGTGTCGTTGAATAGAATTTTGCAGGATAGATGAACGCAGTCTTTGTGTGTCGTTGAATAGAATTTTGCAGGATAGATGAACGCAGTCTTTGTGTGTCGTTGAACAGAATTTTGCAGGTAGATGAACGCAGTCTTTGTGTGTCGTTGAATAGAATTTTGCAGGATAGATGAACGCAGTCTTTTTGTGTGTCGTTGAATAGAATTTTGCAGGATAGATGAACGCAGTCTTTGTGTGTCGTTGAATAGAATTTTGCAGGATAGATGAACGCAGTCTTTGTGTGTCGTTGAATAGAATTTTGCAGGATAGATGAACGCAGTCTTTGTGTGTCGTTGAATAGAATTTTGCAGGATAGATGAACGCAGTCTTTGTGTGTCGTTGAATAGAATTTTGCAGGATAGATGAACGCAGTCTTTGTGTGTCGTTGAATAGAATTTTGCAGGATAGATGAACGCAGTCTTTGTGTGTCGTTGAATAGAATTTTGCAGGATAGATGAACGCAGTCTTTGTGTGTCGTTGAATAGAATTTTGCAGGATAGATGAACGCAGTCTTTGTGTGTCGTTGAATAGAATTTTGCAGGATAGATGAACGCAGTCTTTGTGTGTCGTTGAATAGAATTTTGCAGGATAGATGAACGCAGTCTTTGTGTGTCGTTGAATAGAATTTTGCAGGATAGATGGACCTTGGATCAGAGCATAGGCCTATGCAAGGTAGGAAATTTCGGGCCTATCGACCACACTCGGGGACAGTTCCCTAACAGTCTTATCGGGGTAAAACTTTACAATTTGCAGCAACATTTGGTGTAACCAACTACTGGGACGTGATTCACGTTTTACCTCCGCCTTTTTTCCAAATTAAAGCTAACCAAACCTGACTTTCACTGTCTTGCTTGCTATCAACCTTATCGGTGGAGTCCGCCCATTGCTTGTTATCAACCAATTGCTTGATATCCGCTTTTGAGGCCCGGAAAACGTCCCCGTCTCCACTGCTGGATGGATGCTGGAAATTAAAGCTAACCAAACCTGACTTTCACTGCCTTGCTTGCTATCAACCTTATCGGTGGAGTCCGCCCACTGCTTGTTATCAACCAATTGCTTGATATCCGCTTTTGAGGCCCGGAAAACGTCCCCGTCTCCACTGCTGGATGGATGCTGACTTTTCGAGTAAAGTGCTGCCTTTCATTGTTTTTGCTAACTTTACTGTTGGGACTTCGAACAACGCAAAACTCACCAAAAGGAATGAGGAATTGCTTCTTTTTCACTCTCCCTTTGGGGACCTGAAGTTGGCACTGGAGAAACAAGCCAACTCAGTCTGCGTCTACGTGTATAGTCCGTCTTTTTGTGTTAATTTCAGATCACCAATTTCTGCATCAAAATTGAAATGTGTTTTGAGGTACTTCAAATGTATCGAGAGCGAGTGCAGAGGCAACATCACATTTTGTCGAAAGGTGGGTGAAATGATTTTAGTCGACTGCAGTGGACCCACAATGTCCAATATGTTAAGGCAGTTATCTTAGATGGTGTCGGAGTGTTTCACATAAACATGCACAGAAAAAACACTAAGTGTTTTACATAAAGGGTTTCACATATGAGGTTCACATAACGCCTTGCTGAAATTAGGCGGCACCCGTACATACGTATTAACCAGGACGTAAAGAATTTCTCCTATGTTCGAGGCCTTTTGGTAGACTCCATATACGAGTACCTTTTGGATCCGTATTTTTCAAGCATCTCGGGATTAATTTTCTGTATGTCCTCGATGGGCATACAGAAAATTGCGCTTTATCTTCCGGTAATAGAATCGAATGCAGGTTTTTCGGGCGTTGTTTTGAGAAAAGCAATAACCCCTTTTTTGCCAATCGGGTAAAAGTTAACCCAAGGCTGATCAAGCTACTTATACACATGCTCAATTCTTGGCTGTCTAAACCTTATTTGATTCCAATTTAATCGTGCTTTGAAAACTCTTGACAGGTTTATTCGGAAAAGCGGGCGAATCCAAGCTCCTGGCTTCTGAACACAACACCTCTTTGCCCTCTTAAAGTCAGATCTTCCAATGGCAGCAGTTGTTCTTCTGACACCTTTTCCACTGTCGAAAGAGGAGTGAGAATAATCTGTTGCTCTCGTATCTCACCGGAAGAAGATAACTTCGGGACGAATCTCACACAGGTAGGCCAAGGGCAGCCACGGCAAAGTGCACCCACAGAAGTGGTGAGTCGGAATACCGTCTTCGGAATTCGGAACTCGGAATCGGTACAAAATCGGAATGGAACTTTTCAAAATTCCGAAAATTCGGAATTCCGAAAAAGTCGGAATTTTCCAAAATGTTTCGGAATTCAGGAAGATCGTATACGGAGCCATTCTGAATACGCGGGCCATAGGCGAGATTTTCAGACTTTTGAAAGCACGGGGCAATGTAATTCCCCATTTTGCATGCGCCGCAAAACACATCACATGAAGGAATGCATTTAACAGCGCTTACTAGATGGGGAATAACATTGCCCCGTGCTTCAAAAGTCTGACAAAAATCTCCTATGGCCCGCGTATTTTGAATGTCTGAGTATAACTGTGCCGAAACTTTCGGAAGTATGAAAAGTTGGAAGTTTCCGGGTGTTCGATGTTGGATTTGTTCCAAAATGCGGATTTTACCATAACATCTGTGTTTTCTGATCGGTCAGAAGGTATTTTGATATCATCACAATCCAAAAAACGCACAAACAGCCAATCGAGATTCCGGATTACGGCAGAAATTCCGATTCCGATCGCGCGATTCCGAATGATGTTCCGATTCAGAAAAACTCCCGATTCCGAAAAGTTCCGATTCCGTTCCGACCTTGCGAAGTTCCGACCCGATTCCTACCCGATTCCTACCCGATTCATTTGCCGAATTTCGCACAGCCCTAACTCACAGTTGATCGCTGACTCAACCACACTTTATGCGAAAAAACCGTAATTTATATACAAGTGCTATATGCACACTATGGGAATGTTTCCACAGCAATCCATTCAAACATTGCGAAACTTTGATTACCACGTTGAATCCTGGTTTGGTTTCTCTGTTGGCTTTCGATTTTCGTTGTTGCAGGAATTCTGGTTTCCTGCCAAGCGTTCTTGGGAGCAGTCAATTTGCATCTAAATATGAAATAACACGTGGCCCGCTGATGTACCGGCGACTGGATTATATGGTTTCATTTTGCAGCGTATAGGCCCATGAAGTGGCGTCCAAATGAAGAAATGACCGTTTTCGAGTACAGTAATTTGCAAAAAAGGTTTCACACATGCAGGGGGAATGGATGATGATGATTTCCGTTTGCAAAATACTTTTCGCACACATTGGCAGTGGATGGTAAAATTATAGCGAACGAGGAATCACTGTGCGGCCAAGCACTGCACTGTAATAAAAGTTTCCCATCTTGGCCATATCGGTAGGTATGCGCGAAAAGTGTTTTGCAAATGGAAATTATCAGCTTATAAGTCCCCCTGTATGTGTGGCACCTTATTTGCAACAAACGGTACATGCAAAGAATAAAACGCAGCTCAATTTTTTCGAAAGGCCGTCAAAATTTCAACAGAAATACAAAATGAGGCTTTTTGCAAAAGTGCCCCTAACTATTCCGAAGTGTATGCAAAATCCTTTTCTTGCTGCAACACCTATTGCAGCGCCGTTTGTTTGTCAGGGGCATCACATCACATCGCCATTGCTTTTTCCTCGTTGTTTCATCCGCATATTTTTTTCCCAATCCACTTCCGCGGACAGCAGCATCGCAATGGCCAATCACGTCGTCTCAATTTGTGACGTCATCAATTTTCGCATTTTTGCCTTGCCACCGCTTTTTGCCATTTGGCGTGTTTGCCACCGCTTCGCAACTCTTTCTAGGGTCACAATAGGGTAAGGTCAGGTCAGGTTAGGTTAGGTTAGGTCAGGTTAGGTTTGGTTTAGTTTGGTTTTGAAATTTGGATGTTGAAATTGGCTGGAATTCCCAACAGCCAATCAGAGACGCGCATGCGGAAGTGGATTGGGAAAAAAATGTGCGTTTCATCCGTGGTTGGTGGCATTGTGCAATCAATGCTGCATGATTTTGCAATTGATTTTGCGTCGCTCAAAAACGGGCCAATTGCGGGTTTTAACCTTTTCATTCTGTAGAAAAATCATGAGGGGAGTCCCATTGACAAAGGCAGCTATGCATTTTTTTCTTTCTTTCTCAGTCCCATCCAACAGTGCTTTTTTGGATGGAAATCAAAGTAATGGAATAGAAGTAAAAAGCTGATTATATCATAAAATGAGGCACACGCGGTCGTGTTCCCCATTGCAACTCACCCTCACGGTAAACTCAATGGCCACTTAAATAGGCCGATTTTGATACATCTTTCGCAACAATGGAAAAACGGCAAAATTGTGCATGGAAATGAAATTTTCGCAAAAGAGATCTGCCCATTGAATTGGCTATTGAGTTAAACCTGAGGGTAAGTTGCAATGGGGAATGCGGCAATTTGTCCCTCGCGGCCAGCAACAAAACGGAGCAAACAAGTAACGCTAAAGAATATCTACAGGCACTGTATATGCTTGCTGGGTAACATGCCAACATTCCTGTAAGATTTCTGAATGGTACAACATGATACTTATGAGGCTAATTGTGAGCACTGCACTGATCAAATTTGGCAAACATGCCAAATTCTCAAATTTTATTGTTCAGTGAAGTGATGATTTTATTTTCTTTCTTTCGCAGGAAAATGCCGTTTTGTTTTCTCGTCCAGAATTGTTGATCACCCTGCTGTTCGTCGAAGTGTTAAGTGTGAGCGAAGCACTGGTGGTGACCGGAGCCCTGCTGGTTGCAAATAACATCGACAGCTCGTGCAGCAACACAGAGAACGAGAGAGGTTGCCTTGTTACTGATGAAAACAACATGAGAAGTTTCAAAAATCAGGTGATAATTCGTAATTGGACATACAGAGTGTGCCAAATGTGTTCGAACATATGAGAAATTTTGAACAAAGTGCACCAAATGTCTTCGAACTTTGGAGAAAATTTGAAGGTCTAGTTAATACAGGGACCATCATCCAATTTCAACAGGACTTGATGCAACTTCACACCTTACACAAGTGTCATGATGTTTTGCAGCGCGCGAAGTCATGTATTCCAAATGGCCCCTAAGTTAAAACCGAACTCCTGTGTTCGACAACTTTTGGTAAGGAGTGTATACGTATTCAGAGCAGAGAAGTGTGCATTCTTTCGGAAGTTTCCATAGTAGGGCCTAGTAGACCTCCTCCATGCTCCAATAAACACCAATAAACTCTTCCAATAAACACCGGGTATGTTTTCAGAAATTACGAATATGCGTCGGTTCTTCCATGACCGCCGATCCGAATTTTCAAATTTCAGTCCTTTTTTGAGTTGACAGAAACCATATTTTGTAGTACCTATTTACTCTATTTACGGACGTGGCCTAGCTGAAAAAGTTAGGACGTTCAAGATCGTTAGTGGCTCTTGTAAGGGCTCAAGATCCTCAGTGGCTCTTGAGCTGCATCAAAACGGCCAGACGTTTTCAGTGCAAATGAAAACCCGCGTCAGAATGGACAGATTTTTCGCATCGACTTTGTCTGATCGTCTGTCCAAAACAGATTTGCAGTGGCAACAATGGGCAATGGTCAAAGCTCCAATGTTCTCATTTGCACATTGTTGCAAGTGACAATCTGTTTTGGACAGGCGATCTGAAATTCTGAAAAGGTTGACGCAAAAAATCTGTTCATTCTGGTGCGGGATTTTTGTCGAACAGAAAACGTCTAGCCGTTCTTATGCGGATTTGTAAGGACCACCAACAGAGAAAAGGTTTTAGCAAGGACAAGACAAGACAAGACGTAAGGTATGATGCCTTCTTTTCGGCAAATAAACTTTAAAAACTTTAAACTTGTGTAAGGTTTTCGGGGTGTTCCCCAGGGTTTCTTTTCGCCCACATCAACTCATTCATACTTTGCGCCTTACTCTGGCGCCATTCATACCAATCATTCACCATACCCACACTGGTGTTCGGTACCCCTGTATGTGTCAGGAGGCAAGGAGGCAAGGAGTAAAGTTGAATTGTCGGATGTTTATTACTCTTCGAATCTATTGCCTCTCTTCTTTTAAATATCAAATTAACACGACACAACTGTTTTTCCTTCAAAATTTCAGGAGAAACTTTCCACGGTCATATTTGTGTCACACTTTTCGCCACCTGAAAACGATCTGACACTGGCTCTGAAAAGGCGAAATCTTTACATTGAAACTCAGGACAAGCTGATGCTAGAACTCTATCGCCTGCTGCTCGCATATCAGGAACCACTTCGAAGACGGCTGAGTCCGTTGGGAAAGGCGGCATCGATTGAGGAACAAGGGAGCAGACGTTTAACTCTTTCCACCAGCCCCGAACTGAGGAAAGACAGGAAAGAGCCTGCTTCGATTCCTGCCTCGTCAAATGGCGATGCAAAAATTGTTGAGCCCAATCTGACCTTACCTGTGACAGAGGTCACCTCTTTCGATGCTGAAGGCGAACCGGACAGTCCTCGGCGAGTGGAGGGAGAATCAAGTAGCGCTGAACCTGAGGAACCAACCGAAAAAGACTCTTGTGCCAATGAGAGTTCAAAAAACTCGCTAGCACTCCCCAGCAGAATACTCAAAGTACTCCCAAGGGGACACTCAAACTACCTGACTTGCAGAGAGAGATCGCCCTCTCCCGTCATCGAACCGAAGAACTGCGATAATACCCGCACCGTTTATGGCGAACAGGATTCCAGCGATAGTGACTCCTTTAAAAGCGTTGAAGAGGACTTGTCAACAACGGCTAATGGCAACATGTGCCCTTCTCCACGTCATCCTACAGAAGAAGCCTTACCGGTCAGTAGGCTAAACGGAAACTCGGAACACCAGGTTGGATTTCCCAACGCAACGAGAAGTCGAGAGAAAACAGCCAACGGAGTGAATCGGAAAAAAACGTTCGGCGATCGGCTTCTGGAAGCGCTGCAAAGGGCAGATCAACAGGATGACTCGGAGACAGATTGCGTTGCAAACTGCAACGGAAAGACGTGAGTTGCACGCATGCAAAAATGGTGTGGCTTCTTAGCGACCGTTGAGGCGCCAGCCGTTGAATGGCAACCAATTGAATCGATGATGCGCTCATCAAGAGGAAATTGGGACATCGTAAAAATGGCGTCGTTTTCGTCAGACTTGTCTATAATCAAAGCTGGTGAAATACTAATGAAAAGTGGCGGCTGAATTAATGTAATCATATATGTAAGAAATAACGACTGTTCAAATTTGAGAAAAAAATCCATGCTGCAGAAATTAAAGATCCTCTTTTACAATCGAGGTCAAAATCTGACACATTCATAAGCTTGCAATCTGGCAGTTTTTTATTTCTTCCACCTGTATATGAGTAAGAAGAAAGAAAAAAAAACGTTTCGAAAGCAATAATCAAATGAGAAAAACACATGCATGAGTATATTAATTCCACCGCCGACAGTCCTCCTAAAACCCGTAAAACCCGTAAAACCGTAAAAACCGTAAACAGTCCTCCTAAAATTTTATGCAGTATTCTTTTTGTTATCCAAGAACATTGAGTATTACTTGCCGCTAATCATTACAAGCTAATCATTACTTGCCGCTAATCATTGCTCATCACATGGGTTCCTTTTCCCAACTATCATTGTTGCCGAAATGGACAACCGTTCTGCAATTTTGGCGCGAACACTTGCGAGAGCTTCTTCTCAGTTTTCTGTTGCCCAGTTCTTCCAACACGGATAAAATCCAGGTTTAAACTGAGATCAACTGATCACGCAGGCGTCATTTGGTTTCGGCCATCGAGCGTGCAACGCTTAACAAGTCCTGAAAGTAGTTTCATGCCTCGATATCACCATGCTCATGTTTCACATCATTAAAAATTTCGCGTTTAGTTAGCACGCCACTTGTCCTTTGTCAAGCAATAAAGGGAAATAATCGCTTTGGCACGCAATCCAAAAACTCCTGTACATGCTATGGAATCCCTAGACATTTGGTTTATTTTTGATGTTGCAGCACGCATTGTTCCACTTGAAGGGAAACTAGCTCAGGCTGCTTGATATACGCACTGAACTGAAATGGATGATTTTTCTAACTAACTAACATCCTTGCACGCAGCCAAAAGATAAACAATGTTTGTGCTCGTTCTTGACTCTCTAACCTTTTAGACATCTTTTACACACAGATTGATTTTTCCGAACAGAACCCGGGAATTGCCGAATAGAATGGGAAATAAATGATGTGAAAAGGTCTCTTTTGGCCCAAAATTATTTCGACTGTCCTACTGCCGACACATTTAGACGCTCAGATCGTCCGCAAGTGCGTTTGGAAAAGTGCATACGCTAGATGACAATCAAAGAAACCCCTTTTAACGGCCAAACCGGTGCATTTGCGGACATTGGTTCATGAAGACTTTTATGTTTAGAACACAGGAATATGTGGGCGAAGTTTTGCAACTACCTATTTCTGAATCACCCTGTAAAATCCTGTCGAATTGTCAACAATTTTATTTCTCCTGAACAATGTTGAAACGATGTTGTGTTGAACTCCCTGCCAGCAGCGGCTTGTAAGGTAACAGTTCGGAATACCTGCCGACATTGGACTGGACGAGTTATCACCATTGCTCTGTGATATACTTAAAGCTAACTAACCCCAACCTAACCTGACCCAACCCAACCCAACCAATCCAAACACACCTATCCTGACCTATCCTACCCTATCTGCCTCATTCTCATCTTCCTATCCTATTTTGGCAACTTGAGCGTATGTGAAAACTCGTCCAGTTCAGCTTTTTTCAGATGTCGGTAGGTATTCCGAACTGCAACCGCTTGTAACACATTCTATGTGTAAAATTGTGCTCTTCGCAGGCGAAGTCGATTTTTTGTCGGCGATGAGATGGACGCGGAAGTGGAAGCTGTTTCATCTTCTTTAAATTCAGTCAGCATAAGTGACGTTTGCAGTTCAAGCACTGAATCATCATCTGATACAGCCGGATTCAGCTCTGATTTGAGTTTCAGCGCCGATCTTAACATCGGTAAGAAAAGGTACCTAACGGTTGCGGTACCTTATCTGACTTTGCATAAAAGGTTTTGCTGCGTGGGCATTGTCAAAGTAAAAAAAAAATTAATTGGGTGTTCATTGCTCTGATACAGGAAGAAATATATGGATTGGCGGGATGGAAGGATGTTCTCATTAGAGGCATTTTCTCGACCAAAGAACTGCACTGACTGTACCCCATTTCTATTTTGTGGATTATTCCCTTTGGAATCGCTTTCACTCGATTCGCTTTCACACAATTCGCTTTCTCACAATTCGCTTTCACACAATTCTCTTTCACACAATTCGCTTTCACACAATTCGCTTTCACACAATTCGTTTTCGCATATTTCGCTTTCTTATACAATCGTCGCAAATTTTAAACAATTGGCTTCTGACCTGCATTTCTGGTTTGTCTGAAACAAATTCATTCCAATTCACACCGTAAACTTTTCATTTCATTTATGTGGTCGTTCGTATGGATGTTTTCTCGTGGAAAGTCGCGCAATTGATTGCACACAGTTATGTGCAAACTGGATACAATTTCAATAAAGGCGTTAAGCTGCCTCAGGTCAACTGTCTTCGATTGCATTTTCTGTGCACCTTTACAGAATCGGAAGAATTTTTCGAACAGCTGGCCAATCTAATCGAGAGTCCCGAGAATATATCGGCTTCCGTCCGGCGGAGAGCGATTCACAGGTTGTCGAAGCGACTCGAGAAAAGAACTTTTAGTGATTCTTGGATTGGCTGCTCCAACAAACAGGGTTCCTCATTGGCCGCCGACTTGGAGATATTCGATCCGGACACGCTGGCCAAATTTTGCCGACAACTTGCTTGCAACCAACGATCCAGAAGTCTTGTCAATTCAACTAAAGGGCGGGACTTCTCTCAATCGGAAAATGTTAGTGTGCCCATAAACAAATGACATCAGGTATTGTGCAGTGGAGTCGAAATTACTAGACCCATGCAGGACTTCTTTTCCTTTTAGTGTTGCCTCCGAAACATTATTTTACTCAACGCTGCGGAAGTAGTTGAGGTACCACATTGTGACAAATATCGATTAGAAAATTGTCCGATTGCAATCTCGGGAAAGAAAGGCGATCTTCATTTTGAAACAGTACGCGGAGTTTTTGCGACTTCCAATTCCAACAAACGCACATACTGCATGAATCGGTATTGTACACGTAATTGTTTCGCCACTACACGTTATACTTTTGGGGTTTCTATCAGCATACACTGCAAATAAATTGGTGGCAAAGTTCCACTGGAAAATACAAAAGGAGACAACACTAAATTGGTGGATTGTATAAAAATGCCATCAAACTTATGCCATATTTCGAGAAATTTCCAATGGGTTCGTGGCAGTTTTCCGGTATGATTGCATCTGTTATCATTAAGTGACATTAGTGCCACGATTCTCGCGCGAAACTGCCACAATTTTAGAGTGCTCTTCTTTGCCACTTCTAGTAGCAATTTGCCGCCATTTTTGTGGTGTGTAAGGTATTCGTATTTGGAAATTTTCAGTTTGGTGCTTCCAATGAGTACGAATAGGTAACTGTAGGTACTATTGAGGGAGTTCCTTGCTCGTTCTGCGATTCGTACCTATTGCAAATTGGATAAAACTGTGACCTCTCCCGCTCTGACTTTTGCACGTGGATTGCATTAACGTCTGCAACAGACGCGGTGATTGCACAGAAATAGGAGAGGGGACTGATATATCTGCCCATGCATTCAAGCTCAAGCATCCACTTCCGATCCTAAATTTTCAGGGAAGTCTGACAACTGTGACTGAGAAGGAGTGTTTAATGTTGAACAAAACTGTATGGCAATTGTCGTTTTTTATTCGCCTTGCAAATCTGATGTTTCCTTGCTCACTCGAACGGATTTTCGCCCGCGGAGTCCGGCAGACAAAGCCGAGTTCTCCCATGCATGCTTCGCCTTCTTCGCAAGCACGCTTTTCAAGACAGCCCAAAAGTCTTTGACCATAGCAAAAATGTAAATTTGCTGTTTTTTATCAGGTTTTATGATCTGAAACCTTTTCCATAGCTCTAACCACGGGTGTCACCACTTTATTCGCGACTACAATTTCTGAATATTCGTAAAGTCTTGACATCCGTGGTTAGAGATAGAAAAAGTATCAGATCACAAAATGTGGTAAAAACAGAAAATTTACATTGTTGCTGCGGCCAAATACTTTTTTGATACCTGTTCGAGATACCAGCATATACACTACAAACTGTACTAGGTACAGATGGTGAAAAGTTTTCCACATTTTTTCAGCCATCTCAGTGGATTATTTTGTGTTATTTGTGTTACGTTATCAACACATATCCGCTCCAGACAGGCGAAAGCCGAGAGTCAAGATCAGCTATTTCTGGCATTGTATGAATGGCAGAAAATGATGGTTGTACATTTAATAATTTTCGCAACCAGCAGGTTCAACGTCTGCCAATAATTGCTGAGTCGACATCACCCCGTCCTGCAGCAACCTGTTCAATGCCAGACGATCACAGGTCACAATTTACGGACAACCCGGTTGTGGCCAATTCCCAAGTTCACGCTCTGGTCCATTGGTTGGCAGCAAGCAGAGCAGGACTGCCATTGCTGATTTATTACCGCAACAACGACACACATTTAGCCAAGGTCAGAAAAACGGTTAACTGAAAATAATAAGTGCCATAAAGTAAGTGCCATAAAATGCCACAAAAACCATAAAATGCCATAAAATGCCACAAATGCCATAAAATGCCATGAAATAAAATGCCATAAAATGCCACAAAACACCATAAAATGCCAGAAATGCCATAAAATGCCGCAAATGCCATAAAAAGCCATAAAATGCCATAAAATGCAAATGCCATAAAATGCCATAAAATGCCATAAAACAAGTGCCAAAATTAAAAAGTGCCATAAAACGGAATTCATTTTCTCATAGATATTTTTTTATTTTACTGTTGCCTCCGAAACGTCACTTTCATTTTTTTTACTCATATGGATGCGGTAGAAACAAAGGAGCCAGATTGTTAATTGTTAGAGCAAATCTTTCTCCAGAGGATGTCAGATTTTGACCTCACCTCGATTATAAAAGAGGATCTTTAATTTCTGCAGCATTGAGTTTTTGCTAAAATCTAAGTAGTCGCAATTTTTTCCATCTTGGTGGGTATGTGAATGGTAATTCCATGGCCACTGTTCAGGCGCTTGTTGTCCAGAGGTAGTGGCGGTTTGACACGGAAAAAACGGGCGCCTTCATCAAAACAAAACGATAAAAAAAAATCAAGACCAACATAGAAAGAACGTGTAAAAACTGCGAATTGGCTTTGCTGAGTTCGAAGAACCGTTTATCAACGGGAATCTTTTTAAAAATGCCTGGAAATAGGTATTTAGGGCAGTGTTTTAAAATACGAAGGGACGCATTTTGCGGCGCCAACGAGAATTGGAATCATATTTTATGTTTTTGTTTCCCTCTTTTTCTTCAGCTTGACCTGGTGGCCAGTCGTTTGCAAGATCGACAGTGGACGGTGTCACACCTGACGAATTTCCTCACCGAATACCAGAGGGAACCATCCGAAGAGAAGGGGAAGATTACTGATCTGTTTGACGAGTTACTGCTGACGTCATCAGCCAACAGGTGCTCTGATGAAGATGACGTCACGGATGATGACTCGGACTCGTGCACTATAAATTCATGAGATTGGCATGAAATCAGCATTTTTGACCCCAACTGCCAAAGGGGCTCAGCTGGCATTTTTCAGTTGCGGGAAAATTAAAAAATGGGTTTTAAGTTCAATGCAAGTTTGCAAGCACCATTTCAATGTTTAATTGCACTGTGATTGCAGAATCCAGTGGCAGGACCGTGAGAGTTTTGTCACGTTTTAAGTATTCCTTCGACTTTCAGTTACTGAGAAAATTCGAAAAGTTTGCTTATTATTTTGGGCTTTGTAGTTTTTATAGACAGTTTATTTTAAAGTTTCTGAGTGATATATTTTGAGTGATATCTGCGAATATTATGTCTGCAGAGGTCCTCGTCGGGCATTGTTGCTGCGGGCATTCATTGATTTTCTTGCCTTCTATATTAGTTTTGCCGATTGAATGAAAAACGCCGAAAAGTGTTCTTGAAGGTTGGGTTTTGTAGTTTTATATATAGAAGAGTTTTTTAAAGTTTTTGAGTGACATCTTTTCGCCGTGGACAAATTAAAGGGAGCTAAGTGTAAGAAATTTTAATTTCTAATCCTGTGATTTTACATTTAAAACCCATTGTTGTTCAACAATATTTTTCATTTCTCTGTTTTCACTTGGCTCCCTTTCATTTGTCCAAGGCGTTTTATTTATTTGGAGTGATTGAGATGTTTTTGCGTCACCATAATTACGCCATCGCGGGCTTGTAAATCATCCCTGTGATTAATTAGATTTGTAAATATCGTTGAAAGTTTTCTTTAGCTGCTTGTTGTCGGACAGTGTCAGTTCTCCGTGACTCAATCAAAAGCACTTTTGCAGCACGTAAAACACTTGAACCACCTTGGCGCGAATTTGTTTCTGACATTTTTGTCTCTTGGTCAAGCGTTCCACAAGTTTACAAGGTGAAAGGAAATAATAATTTCAGCGATTTCAGCGACCGTGAACTCTGCTTTTTCGAATGAGTTTGCCGTGAGTCACTTCAGACAATTTTTTGTCAAACAGTTTCTCACTTTTCAACCATTGACATGCAAGGAAGGGGATAATTTTGTATGGCTTTTACGAAACGCCATCAGGTTCTTGCTAAATTCCTACTTTAACTTGATTTCGATCTTCGGATGGAGTTTCTGCAGACATTGTTGTTCCAATTATTGTATCGGGATAAAAATTGACGTAGGCTGCTTTCCACTTCTTCATAGTCTGCTGTACTTGACTAAGTGCTTTCGACTTCTTAAGAGTCTGTTTTACTGTAACATGACTATCGATCCTAAGTGCTTTCAATTTCTCCAGAGTCTGCATTAATTGAACTTGAAGAAGAGATTTCAATTTTTGCAATGTCTGCTTTGCTTGAACTTGACTAAGTGATTTCGACTTCTTAAGAGTCCGTTTTACTGGAACATGACTATCGATCCTAAGTGCTTTCAAATTCTCCAGAGTCTGCATTAATTGAACTTGACGAAGATATTTCAATTTTTGCAATGTCTGCTTTGCTTGAACTTGACTAAGTGATTTCGACTTCTGCAGAGTCTGTTTTACTTGTACTTGACTAAGTGCCTTCGATTTCTCCAGAGCTGCTTTACTTGCGAACTTCACTAAGTGCTTTCGACTTCGAGACTGCTTTACTTGTGCTTGACTAAGTGCTTTCGACTTCTTAAGAGTCTGCTTTTCTTGTACTTTACTAAGTGCTTTCGACGTCGGCAGAGTCTGCTTTACTTGTACTTGACTGCGTGCTTTCGAATTCTGCAGAGTCTTTTTTACTAGTGTTTGACTAAGTGCCTTCGATTTCTTCAGAGTCTGCTTTACTTGAACTTAACTTGGACTTGACTATAAGTGCTTTAGACTTCTGCAGAGTCTGTTTTATTTGTAT
>JASGXE010012478.1:0-37423 GCA_030068105.1 Sinentomon sp. SZTP_YWyxl
CTTATGGGATAGGTGGGCCATGGACCTTTAATTTGCATCCGTCTGGAGTCCTCCGGACTTTATTTCACCACTCCAACCCTCTTACATTTTGTTCTAGGGTTTCTAGAAAAGTGGTCTTTTTAAGCACTGCCTGCAGATGACAAGTTTTTCCATGAAATGGCAGCTGCTAGTTCATTTTGCAGGGTGGGAGTGATCCAGAGAGTTGCCTCTGCCTTGGGACCATTGGCTCACAATAATGAAACCAGGATTTCTCTTGTTTAGTGATCCCATCCACAGTGTACCAGAATTTGCTGCCAAACGTGCCAGAATGGTTTGGCGATTGGCCCAATGTTGCTGCTTTTTTCTCACCGCCAAGAATGTGTGTTGCACTCACCACAGTCATTCTCAGATTTTCTGGGGTGATTTCATTTCGTGCACTGTGCCCTTTCTCACCAAAGACATCACGGCCAAAAACTGTTAAAACGCTTACCAAACTGGGAATGACCATGGTGAGTGCAATCAGATCCCACACATTCTTGACGGAGAGAAAAAAACAACAGCATTGGGCCAATCGCCAAAACATGCTGACACGTTTGGCAGCAAATTCTGGTGCAAGTGATGGACGGGATCACTAAACAAGAGAAATCCTGGTTTCATTATTGTGAACCAATGGTCTCAAGGCAGAGGCAACCCTCTCGATCACTCCCACCCTGTAAAATGCACTAGCAGCTGCCATTCCATGGAAAAACTTGTCATCTGCAGGCAGTGCTTAAAAAGACCATTTTTCTAGAAACCCTAGAACAAAATGTAAGATGGTTGGAGTGGTGAAATAAAGTCCGGTGGACTCCAGACGGATGCAAATTCCATGGCTCACCTAACCCATGACACCCCTGATCTGGGGAAAAATACAATTCCTCGAACTTCCTGGATGCACCTCGCAGTTCATTGTGGTTGTGTGTTTTTATTTCTTTGCATGCCAAAACTGGTTTCTTTGTTTTTCTCGTTTGAAAATTTTCCAGATCACCAAAATTTCTAGCTTTCCACACGTCCATAAACAATCATGAAGAGAAACAGAACATAAAGAGTTCTCCTGCACTGAACCACACCGGCTGCCAGCCGGAAAGCAACAGTCCACATATATTTGCTGGCTTTTGCAATTAATTTGCATAGAAAAGTTTGGAAACCCCTGTCTGAATCATGAAATCCCAATCGCTGCAATCAAAGAACAGATATTGGTGGAGGAGAACAGGCAGACGCAGAAGGAGCAATTATTACGAGTGAAGAAAATGTGGAGGCAGACTGGTGAGTGGTGACGACTGATGAAGATGGGATGCCGAGAATGGGATTCGGGTGGATGGGTTGGGTCTCAGAAGTCAGATAGGGGACAGAGCACCATCTCCAACAAATCCAGGTTTTGTGAGAGATGAGAATGAATGGGATTCTTTGGTGGTGATGAGGCAGCCGGCAGTTCACGAAAATCAGTTGTGTTATGGAAATTTTCTCGTGGTTGACAAAGGCTGGCAGCTGTACCCTGATATCATGTTGACTGATTTGACGATGTCATTCAGTTGTGAGCAAAAGGGGATATGGAGGAAAAAATGCTGTTTTCAGTGAACATTGAGAATTCTGAGCACCATTTGTGGTTCCAATTTTTCAAAATTTCTTCCCCTTTGAACCCCTTCCCCGGCGTTGCACTTCGCGCAAAGCATCGTCAGTGACTCAAACAATAACCAAATACTTTTTGCCCCCCCCCACCGCAAAAAAAATTCCTGGCTACGGCCCTGGAGAGGGGAAATGCCAATTTTACAATAATCTCCAATAAAATTCCTGGCTACGGCCCTGGAGAGGGGAAATGCCAATTTTACAATAATCTCCAATCACATATCTGAGGAAAGTGATCACATTAATTTCTAATGTCATTCAAATCCACTAAACCACTTTAGTGTTTCCTCTCTAATACGGTGGGAAACATGGAAAAATCAATGCAGATGTGTACACTTATTTTTTGTTGTACTTCCCATACACTAAAAGTGAATTTCAGAATGAAAAATCCAAAGGAATCACAGCTGCAAAGCATCACATGTTGGAGCAGGTCTCCCAGAAACAGAAATACAATGCCAAGGCAATCCTGCCCTCGCCCACCCACGACCACCCCAAGCAAATGCTTTCCGATTGTTTTAGCCCTGTGTCTTCTGCCACCCACCACACATTCCACCTGCTCTCTGATTCATGGTACCCATGCCACCTGCACCCATCTTCTTTGCTAGGTTGCAAAGATCCTGAATCCCTTCTTTCTAGGATAGGTAGAAGAGGAGTTTTAAGCTTTTCTCCGAAGAAAAAAAAAAACAACAGTGGAGGGTGGGGGGAGTTTTTGGACTATGTAGAACAGCCCAATTATTATTCCCACAATAATCATCCATACAAAATAAAGCTGCTGAATTTCATAAGGGATGTGGGGAAATATTCCTTCATGGCCAGGACAGTAACTGAGTGGAACCAGTTGCCTGAGTCCACTTTCAATCTTCCCCTCAGTGTCCCTATCTTTCATAACCATCTCGCTAAATCTTTTTGATGAATCTTTTGAAATGTTTGTATTGTTATTTTTATATACTTGAAGTTGACATAAATTTTTGTAGTCAATTTGATAAGGGGTTCGCCCTGAAAATAAACAATTCAATTCAATTCAACAAATCAATGGAAAAAGAGCTAACCATTATTCAGGTTGAAACAGTGAAGCAATTGGCAAGATGTGTCACGTGTTGGGGTCAATTAGACACAAGTAGCATTAAAACTGGCTGAAAAAAGCCTTCCAAAAGAGTCTTCGCAGCAACAAACTGCATGTGTTCTGTGTTATTTCTTGATCTACTGTCACTGCAAGATTAGAATCCTAAAATGGGATGATAAAACAAACAAGCAGAGTTGGCCAAAAGTGTTATTAACCAGGGCTCAAAGTGTGCCGGAGTGCACCGGAGCTGAGCTCCGGCCCCCCTGTCGCCGCAGGAGCCAGGAGCTCAAGCTGAGCTCCTGGAGTCCTTTCCATCCGACATCACCGAAACGCCGGCGCTGAGCTCTGTCCCTTTTTACATGCCATTTAACCCACATCACATCCTGCCCGAGTGTCAAACCCATTTTTTCAAGATGTCTGTCAAAATTCCATGCCTGCTTTTAGGTGATATCACAACCAACCACCCACCAGGACCTTTTCCCTTTGGAACCTCACCTGAGCTCAAAGCCAGACACCCGACTGGGTCTGAGCCCAGATGCTTTTCCCTTAAAAATGCCCCTTGCAAAATTCTGAAATGATACCCCTTGAATGATGCTTGGTTGTCAGCCAGACTAAACGCCGAAAGCAACTTTCAACTTCATCAGCTTGACTGCTCCTTCCTTCCACTTCACAGGAGACATTGCGAATCCACCTTTGAATTTGTGAGTGGGCAATCCGATCTCTCATCATAGGCCAATTTATATGTCATACCATAATCAAGACATTGTCCGAAGCATCATGTGCTTCCATAGAGTATCCAGTCTTGTTTCACAGCAGCCTCTCACTGACTGGAGGGATCAGCATTGGGTGGGGTGTAGCATTGGGAGTATAGTGGCAGCAGAATTAATATACCCACACGTGTTTTTCCCATTTAACTGTTGCCTCTGAAACTTTTTTTCGTTCTTTTTATTCTTATGCAGGCGGTAGAAATTAAAGCTCCAGCAACAAAGCGTTCTTGAGGTGTCAGATTTTGGCCTACTTATGAAAGAGGATCTTTAATTTCTGCAGCATAGTTTTTCCAAAATCTGAACGGTCGAAATTTTTTACGTGTATGAGTACATTAATTCCGCTGCCGCTATACACTGCAGCCACACCTGAAAATCAGTCAGTGGGAGGCCGCTGGGAAACAAGCCTGGATACCATCGGATCTTGTACATTTTGCTCGATTTCATTTCATTTTATTTCCCTGCCTTTGGAAGATCGCGCCCCCGGCCCATCCCACCCAGAAGGAGTGAGAAGCAAAATACGAACAGCACACCTGTTTACGAGGAACACAAACCTTCTAAAAGCCGAATATGTCAACGTGTTTCCTTGGGAATTAGATCACCTTATAATAAATCGTAATGAATGCTGCATTCGATTTCTCCTTTCGTTTTAATCATTCAGTTTAATAAAACGTTCAATCATTTTGTTCAGAGGCATACGTCTTGTGATACAAAGCAACAGGCAACAGGCCCCATCATAAAAAATCATCAGGGCCAGGCTGACACATTTTACTGACAAAGCAAAAAAATGACAAATCAGAAGAGAAAAAAATCTAGCATTCTGAAAATGGAGTATAGCTCAACAGTGCTTAAATTGTTAAAATCAATTGGCCGGCTCCAAAAATGTTGAAAAGGACAGCAAAGTGTTGAAAAGGGCGCTTGGGGCCGTTCAATTTTCTAAAGCACATCTATCATCTGCCACGTATATCATGCCACGGGCTCTCCTTTCTCCATAGATTTACGGCAGCATTTGGTCTAGAGCAAATCATCAGGGGACCAACTCACTTCACTAAAGCTAGTGTATCGGTTATTGATTTTATTTTTGTTAATGACAATGTGAAAAATAACATGTTGTCCAGTGGACACTTTAGTGTATCAGGTATCAGTAGGCATGATTGTTATATTTGTCTCCCTGACCTTCCACAAAGTAAAGCCAGCAACTAAATTTATTCTGAGCCGCAACTTATGCAATGTTGACTTGTCATCTCTCCATAGCTTTTTAAGAAGTGAAGTCTCCTGGGAACCGCTCTATTTTTGTAAAGACCGTCACCCCGGGATCAAACTATCATAATTGCAAAACTGCATTTTACAGGAGAGCTGTTTTTAATTTTTCACCTATTTAAGTTCAAACTGTGGTTGCTGTGATAACACGAAACGGCTGAGCTCATTCCCGGTTACTTGTCTGGTGCTTACCTTTTCATTTTGCCATGCGAATGTGATCCTGGAGTTGTTGTTATGAAGAAAAATGCCGACCTTTGTGACCTTCGTCATTTATCGATTGTTTGATTCTTGCATTTCGGGCACAGTTCCTTTTGTTTTGCGGACGCACACTATATTTAATGACTTTATGACTGTCCTCTACTTATTTTTGGTTTTGGGGTTTGGACTATGCGATCATTAATGCCTTGAAGACTGTTCTCTACTTATTTTTAGTTTTGGTGTTTATATTTCTGATGTTATATTGTAGTTTATGATACTTTGAGTGGCACAGAAACTCACAGAAAAGAACCAAACTATCATAAGTGCATTTACCATTGTTTGACTTGGCTGATCACCAATTCTGTCTGCAGAGTTAAACTATATCTTCGGCCATATAAGCCTTCAGAGCAAAGATACAGTTATGATACTTTGATATTACAAAAAGTAAACCAACGGCAAACACCTGAAGAATTTAGGTAAACTATCATAAAGTCACTTATGATAGTTTGATCCCGGGGTGACGACTGACATTGACCAAAAGTTGTCATTATTTAACTCGAAAGTAGCCGAAATTCTAAATCTGTTTGCACGTTCCCACATGGTTCATGTGACCAAACCAAAATGTCCTTGGCTCGCAGTAGACATTAAGCAGGAGATGAAATACAGGGATAAACTCTATTCAAATTTTAAAGCCAACAAGAAAAAGCAAGTTTCAAATGGGTCCAAGGATGAAGTCGAGAGGGCTAGGGTAAAGCATGATCATCTTTTTGATATTTACGTCATTCAGCGCCGTAAAGTTCGTCGATTATGCAGAGAGGCAAAAGCTAAACATATCTTCAATGCAGTTGAATGTGCAAGTCATTCTCCTGATCAACGTCTTCTGTGGAAGACTCTTTCACATTTGGGAATTCATTACCAAAAATCAAGTACTGGCTCTGATATTCCTTTCTCCCCGAGAGAATTAAACTCATATTTTCTTTGTGCCACAAGTTATTTACAAGTTTCTGATGCCTCAATGAGCAACTCACCTCAATCAGCAGATCTCATGTCATGTCCAATTCTAGTTAGCAACTTTGGAAGTACAACGTCTAAAGCTGGCTCTTTTGTTTTTAAGATGTTAGAGAAATCTGATGTTTGTAGATTTAAAAGTCAGTCAAAACGAATGCTATTGGTTGCGATGGGTTCAATTTTCAGCACATTCGGTTGATGCTGAGATACGTCATTCTACCTCTTACTCATATTATCAATTCATGTATTGAAAAAAGTTATTTTCCTTCACTTTGGAAGATGTCTCAGGTTTTCCCAATCCCCAAAAAGAGAGTAGTGGTTGATTTGCCTGGCCTGAGGCCTGTAAGTATCCTCCCTTGCTTGTCTAAACTGCTGGAAAAAGCCCTAAATGAGCAGCTTGTGAATTTTCTTTCGCAGCATTGCATGTTCGATAAACACCAATCAGGTTTCCGTGTAGGTCACAGCACAGCTACAGCCCTGCTAGAGATTCTTAATAACTGTTATCATGCTATTGATTCAGGCAAGATTCAATGCCTTGTTCTGATCGACTTCTCAAAAGCGTTTGATTCCATCAACCATGAACTGCAACTAGCAAAACTTAAGCATTTTAACATTGCTGACAGCTCTTTAGCTCTGCTTCGAAACTTTTTTACGGGTCGAAGTCAGAGAGTTCACGCCAATGGTGGGCAATCAGAGTTTGCAGATGTCCTCCAAGGGATTCCCCAGGGTTCCATTCTTGGTCCTCTTTGTTTTAGTTTGTATGTCAATGATATCGGTAGTTGTTTTAAGTTTTGTAAGTATCACTTGTATGCTGATGATGTTCAACTGTATTGTGCCAGTTCACCAGGCGATCTTGTCAAGTTGCTTCAAAATTTAAATGAAGACCTTCAGGCTCTTAGTTCATGGTCAGCACATAATGGCCTCAGCATAAATCCCGTAAAATCTCAAGCGATTTTGCTTGGTTCCAAGTCCACTCTGTCCAAAGTCGACTTCTTGACACTCATAAAAAAGCTGGTTGTAGATGGTGTTCCCATTAAGTGGGAGCAATCAGTGAAAAATCTTGGCCTGTACGTGGACCAACACCTTAAATGGGATGTTCATGTTGCTCAATTTGTTAAGGGCCACCTATGCAAAACCTATGGTCACGCGTTTCAAAATATTTTTGGTTTTTAAGCTGGCTTGTTTGTTTAGGAACCCTTCCATCCCAATTATGGGATTTCTTTATTTGTTTTTTCAAAGGTCAATTTTGAGTTCGGGCCCTTAAAAGCCCCCTGGAAACTCCCTGTGAAAAGATTTTCGCCTTGGAAAAAGACCAACTAAGGCTAAAAAGGTTTGGATTGGGCTTTTTTCCCAATTGAAAGAATTTAGAATTTTTCCCCAATTATGCTACTTTATTTATAAAGTTCCTTGGTTAAAACCAGGCCAAAAATAAACCTTTTTAGCCCAACCCCCTTAAGCGGTATAAGCCCAATTGACACACGCAAAAAAGGGAAATCTTGTTAATTTAATCAAATTGGAAAATTCCACTGGTTTGAAGGGTTTCTTTTCCTTATTGGCCCCCCCCAATGGAACCTTATGCCTCTTAATTTTAAAAGTTTTGGAATTCAAAACGAAAACTAATTTTTAATTTGGGTCCAATTTCCCATACCGGAAAAAGGAAATCTTGTTTTCCCTTATATAATTTTTGATTTTTTTCCTTTCTGGGAATTAAGGAACCATGTGTTAACTCCCCAAATTTTTCAAAAACAAAGACGAAAATTTAAATTTTAAATAAATAAATTTAAATTGGTTTATCTCCCTTTTCTTTGAAAATTTGGATTTTCTTGTTTGCCTGGGATGTAAGAAACCAAATTTGTTCTTTGCCCTTTTATTCTCAAACCAAAAATTAAATTTAAATTAATTTTTTTTTCATTTAAAATTTTTTTTCGCCTAGAGAAAGGAAAGGAAATTTGCAGTTTTCTTTACCAATTCAATTTGTCAATTTCAAAATTTTTGCCTGGAAGGAAAGGAAATGACTTTTCTGCCCAGGTTTTGGGACAAAAAACCCATGAAGACCAGTGTGGCAGAAAACAGACAATGAAAGATTCAATAACCCTGACGTGACTCCTCCGCTCTCGTGCGATGGTTTGTGCCATTGGCATGGCCATTCTCCCCAGTGGGAAATTTGGCCCCTGGAACACCAATTTTGCCCCCAAAATGAACTATGACTGCAAAGTTACTTCAACTTCTGGGAGACTTTGGCCCCCACACCCTCCACCAGGGTCTCTGCCCTTTGGAACCTCGTCTGAGGTTCGGCCAAATCCTTCAGTGCCCTCAGTCTTTGGATTTGCCCTCAATTTCAAACCGTTGCCTTTTTTCTCCATTTGGCATTCCCTTCCTTTTTTTTGTTGCACTTCGACCCCTGCTCTTACTTCAATGGTCTTCAGTCAGATGATTTTAACCTGAGTCGCAGTCACCTTTACAGTGACATTTTCATGTTTCTGCCTTTTGAATAGATTTTTCTGGCATTTCACTTCTGTCAAACAGCAACAGTTTTTTTTATGCATCTTCTCTTCAAATATTTCAAAGCAAAATGTTCGAATTTGGTGCAGAGCTGCTTTACTGTTAAAAACAAGGAGAATGAAATGAACGTTAAATTTCGGGTTCTGATCAGTTTAGTTGTGAATCTTTTTGGTCTGGGGAGGCAGGCACAAGGCACCTTTCATCAATGAATGAAAATAAATCAGAGTTGCTTCATAAAGAAAGAGTCAGCATGAGATGGGATAAATGTTCAATGATGTCCCCGATTATGTTGCTGTGGGATAACAATGCTACATATCGTGGGAGAAAAGAAATTTCTGAATGAAATAAGGGTCGAAAATAAGGCATCAGACTATAATTCGACAGTGTTTTTTCAGAAGAAATTAAAACAACAGCAGGATATCAAAGAAACGCATAACGCACTGGGGGATTTGAAAAAAAAAAGCGACAAACCGAGGCTGCAATAATTGAAATCAAACACCCACCACGACCTAACACTAACAGGCTGCAACTAACTGTTGCCGATCGATTTGGTTTGGTAATTTCGAATCAAAAATAGCATTTTAAGGAAATATAAATCCACAACTCGAATTCAGGTATTTATAAATGCACACAATTTTTCACTTGTCTGGTCTAGTTTGTCATGTTGAGTGCATTCTAAGAAAATGCACAAACATTACAAAGCTTCGTGTCCTGACGTAACCTACGTACATGATAACTGTTTATGAGTTAAATAGGTAGGGCAGGACAGGGCAGGGTAGGAGAGACAAGAGGACAGACTGGCACCACTGTTACCAACAACATTGTTTACCTTTTTTTTAACCATGTCGTTTGGAGTCCTGGAAAAGGAAACCCCTCTTTCTGATCGGTATGCTCAGGTAACCTTTTTGCTTGTTCTTTTCACGTTCTGGAATGAACTTTGCTTCCAGCATTCGGCCCATCTGATCCCAAATAGTTACGCTCATCACTATGACAACCAGGTGGGTCACCCACATCTCTTGCATTCCACCAACATGTCAAAAAAGAAATCCACTTCTCTGATTATGGGAAATGCATGTTCATTGATTTCATTCAATGTCTAAAGGCAACCAATGGATTGTGGGATGTCGTTGTTCGACTGTTCTCTTCTCAAGGGATGTTACGTTGACCTGACAATCATCTTCAAAGGTAAAATAACAATGCCAAATCACTGACCCTGACCTGACCTGACTCCCTCAAACTTTCTGAATGAAAACAGGAAATGAGACCAAGAAATGTTCCCAATAAAAGAATCAAAATGTACGTACGGGGGAGGGGATAACTAAGAGAACAGGAACAGAATGACTGTTCTTTTTATTTTTAGAAAACAGTGAGCTTGTAGGCCCACGAAAGCGTAATGTAGGCCCAGGCAGGTGAAAACAAGATGCGACCGTGCATTCAACCAACTGACCAAGTCTCAGCCAACATCACCGCGTCCATCAAACACAACACACCCTTGTCGATAAATCAAAATTTCAAAAGCAAGGACGTGCAAAAGAAAAACTATTGCAAGACCAGATCAGGAGAAATCACAGCCTCAATAACTTCAAAGCTTGGATAACAAGACATAAATTTAACAAAACTAAAAAATCATTGACATTTTTAGAAATTCAAAATAAAAAAAAAAAAAAAACGAAATCAATGGCAATGCAAAGGGTGAAGTATGAGGAGTGATCAATGTCAATGCCACACAAAACCTCTTCCAGCAGGAATAACAAATTATCGTCCCTGCTTGCTCTAGTTCTTAGCTTTGACAAATCTGCTCTCAACATCTTTCCAATTGACAATGTTGAATATTGCTTTGACATAGTCCGGTCGAACGTTCTTATACTGCAGGTAGTAGGCATGCTCCCAGACATCAATGCCAAACAGAGGAGTCAATCCTTGGGGAAGGGAAAGGAGGAAAAACGAAATGAAATGATATTAGGGTATCAGTAGAACAGCACACCTAACAAACAGCCTGGGGCCTGATCCGCTTGCTTTGAAGGGAGGACGGATCCTGTTCTGCTGGATCTCTCTCTCTCTCAGCAAAGAAAAAAAAGATGAGTCACAGCAGTGTGCTAACCCAATTAAGATAAAGATGAACAAACAGCACAAAAAAACATTGATCAGAAAACGACCTAAACAACACTTTTTCCAAAAATGCCATCTTGCATGTGCATGAAGTTTATTTGCCATTTTTTCACATTTCCACCGTTGCAAATCATAGATCAATAGTTGCAAATCATAGATAGGCAGGCAGTTGGCGGACTGACATTGAAAATGGTTGTTTGGTAGGTACCTACCAAACAAGAAAAAAAAGGTTATATAGGTTGGTACCTTCCTCTTTGTGAATCTATTTTTTACCGACTCCATTGTCGACGATCGCATAATGTCACCAACAACTGAATTGATAGGTAAACAAACGACAAACATAATGTTAATCTCCTCTTTTGTCGTTGATGTTGAACTTTTGGTATTGTTGTGTTGGTTGTCAGTAGGTAGGTAACTGTCATCTTATGGTTGTCTCATTCACCACTGTCGTTCAGCTCCACAATTTAACTTTTGGCATTAAACTGTGGAGCTGAGTGGCAGTGGCTAATGAGACAAACATTAGACAACAGCATGTCACACACGTATAGAGAGTAAAGGGGATGGGTAAGGTTGGGTACCTACCCACCTCAGGGTTGGGTAAAAAGGCTTTAGTGGGAGGCAAGCCATGAAGGAGAAAGCTAACATTTGAAGTTAAATGGAGAAATGCAACTTTTGGGTAAAGAGGAATAAAAACATCTCACATGCACTGGATTCATAAAAGCTCAGTGCAAGAGGGCACCCATCTGGTGTGTACAGGAGACGTTTTCTGTCCATTAGGTAGGCACTAGCCTGGGGGAGTGAAAAAGGTCTCGAATACAAGATAGGGCTGGATGTTTTTGTAAGGAAGCACGTTACCTACGAGAAAGAGTTTTCATCGAAGAGGGTGAGAGTTAATGGGCCAAAAACAGGACGGGACTGGATGTTTTTCACCAGGGTATAAGAGAGTTAAGAGCAAGAGTTTTTGCCCAGGTGGGGGCTACAAGTTTATAAGTCAAAAACAGGACAGGGCTACATGCACAATTTTTTTCTCAAGACAAATTTTCCCAAAAAAATATTTTTGCAGAAAGGTGGCGAGGAATTTTCAAACAATTCAATTCAAATTCAAACTCAAAATTCTCTTTTTCACAATGAAAAAAAAAGCGACCTTTAGCACACAGCTATTCTTACAGGCAATTTGAACTTGATAAAAGAAAAAAAAACGAAAGCACAACGATAAAGCAAGAAGTGGCAAACAATGATTATTGATTAAACGACACGAATATACAACATATCAATGAATTGAATAAAATTAAGGTGGCAAGTGTCACATATTGATTCTATCTTTGAAAAATCTCTGTTGTGGGAGATCTCTGTTGTACTTTGAGCCGAGGAGCTCTTTGTCTTGCCTTTTTCATCACAAGTGTATAGGAGCTCAGTGCAGCACTACCGAACTCTGCTTATACATCAGCTGTGTTGCTGTATTTCAAGCATAGGTACCTAGATGGGTGGGTAACCTACCTACATACTTCATTTCAGTTAAAAAAAAGGACAAGGAAAGCAACCAAGCCATGCAAAGCTAATGGTTCGTATGAATGGGCTGGGGTGCTGTGCCAGCCAAGCCAACCTACCAGTGGTTGCTTCCAATGGGTCTTGGTTGGCACATGTTGCAATCTTGAGTTGTTTGCTGATCTTACAGTAGCCAAGCCATCCCCAACCAGATCCCTGAACTGCAACAGTTGCAGCACTCAGTCTTGTTTTCAGATTTTCAAAGCTTCCAAAGTCCCTCTTCACTGCAGCAAGCAGATCACCTGCCAAAGAAGAAGAAAAAGAAAAGGATAGAGCTCAGCATAGGTAGAGAAAAAAGAACAACCGCGTTCCCAGCAATTTTCTAAAACTATTTTTCCAGGTTTGGTTAGGTATCCCATTGTTTGCGTTTCACAGAGAGATGAGTCTGTTACCCACCTCCATCAGACAAGAAACAGATGGCAATGGCAGCATGATGAATAACTGAATCGAATCCCAAGTAGGCCCCTGCTATCTGCAGCACGCTAGCAATAAATAGGTAAAAAGGAACAACACCTGTTGCAAGTGTTATGATACTGTACCTACTCATCGGTGAACAATAATAGGAAAGAAAAATAGGAAAGAAAAGAATTTGCTTGGACAACTTCTGGAATACAAGTCCTGGTTCTTGAATGACAGGCCAACTGAAGGTGGGCATGAGATGAAGGGTCAGTTTCAACCAAAAATGTCTTCTTTCAGATTAATCTGGCATCAAACTGCAGCCGCAAAAAAGCACAACAAGAAAGAAAAAAATAAAGACTGCCATTTTCATGGTGATTGTTGGTGGTTGGGTAGGTAAGTGGGTGTTGCAGTCTGGCAGGCAAAGGTACTCAGGCAAAGGTAACCAACTTGCTGTGCATGGAATACAAACAGAATATCAACTTTCTATCAAAGCAATGACATCAACTTTCTGTCATCAGTGGTGTCGACCTTGGTGACCAACTCAATATGCCTAGGCAACCCACTCGCAGGAAGCACGAATGCTCCCGAGACGATTGCGGCCCGACCGGGATCGAAATGGGCTGACGAGCAAAAAAAAGGTCTGCGACCAAAATTTGACCAGGCTCCAAATTCCATGCTCCAAGGCTCCAAACGACTTTTTGCAGCCCTGCCCACTCGAGTGACACTTTGGATGTGACCACACCACATATGGACTGGACGAGTTACCATTCTGCCCCTTGATTTAATTACCTAAATTAGGCTAAGCCAACTTTACTTTCCTCAGACCAAGCCCAATGACCAATTCTTTTTACCTACCCAAACCTATCCTACACTAATCTACTCCGACCTTTCATAACCTGACCAAGTTTTGCTTCGAGCAAGAATGATAGCTCGTCCACTCCACATGTGGTCAGGAGTTTAGGTTATTCTAAAGTCTAACCCCTGTTTGTTGTGTTGCAAAAAACGAAAAGACAAACCTTGTGGTTCTCCGCCCCCTTTGGGTGACAAATTCTGCCAAAATATGCTGTGATTAATGTGACCACCTCCATTGAACTTGAGAGCAGGAGCAAGACCAATGATAGCAGTTGTGTCGTCTGGAAAATAAACCAACCAGTTGAAAAGAAAAACAATGTCAAAACCACATATGCGGGTAGGTTTATCTGGCCACAGCAGATCCGCTCAAAATAAAAAAAAGAGTGAATGAAGAGAAACAAGAGCCATTCCCAAAAAAAGTAAATCCGCACAAATGAGTCGTTTCTGCAAAATAAGTGGGGGATAACAGATCCAAATCACCTAAAATCAGTGTCGGGCATTTAGGGGGTTACTGCTCCGGCTTTCAGTTCAGCTGAGGCTGCCCCAGCTTTTTTTTTTTGAGTACCTACCCTCAGCCAAAGGCCTGATGTTTAATGTGGTGCTGAAAGCCACCTCACCTGAACTCTGTTACTGCTAACACTGCAAAAGCATACAAAAAGGCTCAGACTGCAAGCAAGGAGTTTTAATTACTTAGGTACCTGCATCATTTGTTCATTTGGTACCTACCTATGCATCAGCACAAATAAACATGGCGGAGTTGACGCAAAGTTTTCCTAATTTCTTACACTCAACCAGAATAAAAGTAAGTCTATTAGTCTTGCTTGTGGAAAACCATTTTCTAGTGTTCCGTAAGTTTGTGCAGACAAGCAATAATTCTTCCCATGAAAGACACGCCACTTGCAATGAACGATTACATCTAACATCCAATCAGCCTTTTTGGGATGATGGATATCAAAGTGGAGTGGTGGGTCGGTTCTTTGGTATACGGGTAGCCTTCCCAGTGGCTAAGTGGCACTCAGGTAGGTACCTACTAACTTTTAGCCTGTGCTTCAGCCAGTTTCTCTTCGGCAACATTCAAATTGTTGATGTACGTTGCATGATGCTTCTGATGATGGAGTTTCATGATTTCGGCACTGATTGTTGGCTCAAGCGCATTGTAGTCGTATTGCAAATCAGGCAGAGTGTGCTTTGATGACCTCTGATGTCTGTGTTGAGCACCACCACTGGCTGACAGCAAGAACTGTGCAGATGCTACACTCAGATGTTGTTGACAAAAATACCTGCTGCAGCTCGACCTGGAATTATAACGATGTGAAATGACGACGAAAGAAATACAAATTTGAACTGCGGAAGTGGAAAACCCAATACAATGACCCGTTTGCAATCAATGGGGTGTCGATTATGACGGCAAAAACAGGACAAAAACCTTTGAAACCAGAAACCACCGTGCCATGACGAGAATATTGTTGCATACCGATGCCGCGGAATACAAAAGTATTGCGTCTACCTCGCACGCATGTAAAATTCAGAGGCTGAATTACAGTACCTACCTTGATTATGTGGTACCTACCTATCTGTTTGAGAAAATTGTCAACCTCGGAGATCTCTCAGCCTGAGTTGAGAGAAGCCATGATGGGAGTCTCAGCTTTTCACAGAAAGTCTCCAGCTCTCAACAACAATGATACATCGTAGGTACATGAAAACCTGTCCATATTGTTGAAGCACCATGCTCATGATGACGGGCGATGACAGTGCACTTTTTACACCTTTCAGCTTCACTGTGTGGCGAGGTCTTCCATTTTTGACCGACTGTTTCTTTTGTCCTTTTGTTGATCTTACTCACACCTGGTACAGTAGAGCGTGGATGTTGTTTTTGACGTTTTTGCAAAATTGCAAAGGGCCAACTTATTTAGTTAAAAATCTTTCTGTCTCCGTGACAAAATTGAAAATTAGGAGACAGAAATTATACTGTTTACACATTGAGCCCGGAATATTTCACTTTTGAATGCAATAACAAAGCTGCATCGATCAATTTTTCTCCCTTCACCAAAGCCGGAATTTAATTTTCGGAAAAAAATACGCATGATTTATGCACTTTCATTGTCGATAACCGCCAATCTTTCAGCCATAATTGAAAAAATCAAATTCCACTGGAAAAATACCCACAGAATTCAAATGTGCTGTCAAAAATAGCATTAAAATGATCAAAATACACCAGCGGCAAACCCAAATGTGAGAACACCAAAAGAACGCAGCGAACGCACCCAATTCTCAAAAAATCACCGCGCCGCCGAATATTCTCCGATCGCGATGAAATAAAAACCAAATAATCACTGAAGTGTGTCCGTCGGAATGAATAAAATCGAATTCGCAGTGGTGATGGAAACTGACAACGTCCGTTCTTCGGCGTTGGTGATGAAATGGCAATTTTGCACGATCGCCACGCCTGGACGAGGTGCATGCTTCGGGCTTAATGGGTTAAGAAGCCTTCTCTTGTGTTGGCATGGATGTTCAAAAAACTCATAAGGTTTTAGGCACCTATTCGATATAGGTACTACATAGGTATGACAACAAAAGTAATTGGTATGGTTGATCAAATTTTCCAGAAATTTTCCCTTCAGTTCGAATGTTGAAAAGTTTGTGATGCTGGTTTTCCCATGGAATGGTGCTTAAATGCAATTTTTTCTTTTCGATACATAGGTATGACTATTCATATTTTCCGTAGTTGTAGGTATTGTGTCACGCCACGCACAAAATAAATGAGTCTGAATATGTTTGCTTTATCTGCAGAAGGGGTTTTATTTTGACTGTAGGTATAGGTACCTATGGACAAGTCGGCAAAATATCTTCGCTCCCCATGTGACGCTTGCTGTCCAACTCGGACAGCATGCCAATGAAGTGCTCTGGACTGTCAGGAGTAATGTAAATCAGAGCATCCCTCTTAAATCACATTCGAAAAGTTACACTCTGATGATTATTTCTCCAGTCCAAGACATATTTCTCTTTCCGCCAAAAGACATTCTGCAATTAAAAAAGCATCTTTTTATTTTTTTTCTCTGCAGACCATTCTTTTCATAATGGGATTTTTTCTTCAATTGAACCAGTGACATCTACGGGTTCAAAACTTGGCTGTTTTCACAGGTGTGGCAGTGCTGAATCTGTTTACGATATTTAGTTCGGTACCTACCAAATAATTCCAGATTTCCTGCAGAAATAGATTTCTTGAGGCCTTCTCCTGGTGAACAAGAAATTTCCCTATTTGATAATGACTTTTTGAGAACACCATGCGAGACAGCCAGACGGCTTACAGCAACGCGCTCCTGCAATTGCCTGCGCATCTGCGTTTCAATTCAACAAATGTGTGGCTTTAAAATGTCAACTGATGCAATGTCAGTGGTGTGAAGGGGGTGAGCATTTTAGGACAAACTTGTCAACTAGATCAATCAAGCAGGGATGAGCTGGATACGGTAGGTACCTGTTGGGGATGTTGTGGCGGAAAGTCACCAAAGCGGAGTCTGTGGCTGGAATGCATTTCACAGGAATGAAGCTTTTTTGTGTAAATTTGGGGTCTCCAAATGGCACCTCACGGCATTTCATGCCCCATGATCCTCAAAGTTCTGCAGTGGCAATGGATGAAGCAGGGAATGGTGAGCCACCTCCACCAAATATGAAAAAGATGAGAAAAACCATGACAACTGAGGATGTGAAGTCGCGCAGAGGAACAGAAGGAGGTTTGAGGGTGTGGTTGAGACTTGGCGCAAAAGTTCTTATTTCCTACCTAGGTGGGGGCATAGGTACACAAGCAGTTTTGAAAGAGAATTGGAAATGAGTACGAAATAGACACCATTAAAATGCAGGCAAGAAATCAGAAGGCCAAGTTCCTATACAATAATGTGCAGCAGAGTAGGCAGTCACTATAGGAACTTACCAACTTTGAACTTGGATCGTGACTTTGGGGCCCAGGATAGGTACATCATACATTGGGTGGCCGGGTTGGGGGTAAAGATTGGCCAAATCTTTGGGTGGTGCCTGGATGCAGCTTGGGGGATAATGCCTCCCATTTGCAATCTTTTCCTGTGGCTCTCAAATTTTATCTCTGACAGGCAGTTCCAGGTTCTCGTTTGCAACGATCTGTCAGAGGCCCACCCACTCACTAGTGGCATTCCTCAAGGCTCAGTGTGTGGCCCTCTCCTCTTTCTCATTTATATTAATGACATTGCAGATAATATCATCTCCAACATCAGGTTGTTTGCAGATTATATAGTCCTCTACAGAGTTATCAGGTCTCCAGATGATTCCAAAGCCCTTCAGGATGACCTAGATTCCATAGTCAAATGGTGTGATGAGAATCAAATGAGTACAATTGTCGCAAAGACATCTGTTATGTCATTTGCTTCATCTACACATCCCTCCATCTCAGATTATTTCATTGGTCCCTCTTTGTTGTTTCGCCCAGACAATATCAAATACCTTGGCATTCATTTCAATGCTGCCCTGAACTGGGGACCTCATATAAGTCAGATGGTAAAACGGGCATCAAATCAACTGAAATTTTTATCCGACACTATTCCCACGCCTCCAGAAAGGTAAAGGAAATACTCTACTTTCATTGGTTCGCTCCATCTTAGAATATTCAACAACGACCTGGGATCCTCATCTTCAGTGCCACATTGATGCACTTGAAGCTGTCCAACGCAGGGCATTGAGGTTTGTTTCTGGGGACTTCTCCTTTCACTCCAGTGTGACATTGCTCAGGGAAGAGCTGGGCTGGGAATCCCTTGCTAAGAGGAGAAAGCTCAGGGGTGTTCAATTTTTCGAAAATGTGCCCGTGGTGAGGGAGGATGGGCAGGATGCTGTTGCACCTGGTCAAAAAAACACAGGGTCGACGAGGGCCAGTGACCTCGTTTCATTTATCCCACCTTCCCTTTCCAAAAATGTCTCTAGGTTTTCCTCCTAAACAACTACGTGTTTCTCTGGAACAAACTTGGCATTTCTCATGACATGCTAAACCTATCAGAGGCCAGTTTTTTATCCGTCATAAAGCCAAAACTCAATTAATCGCCCTAGTAGGTAGGCCTAGGTAATAGGTAGTAGGCAGGCCTAGGTAGGTATATATGTTTCTTGGATCATGCCCCCATTTCGTTTCCTTGGAGATATTATGCTAATTGTGCCTTTTCTTTTTTTCCATGTTTTCATGCACTAAAAATGAGGTAGGTACCTACCGAAATTGATATATTTGTAACCAAATTGATTTCTTGTTGTTGTGCTATCTATTCATCCGGGCCTGCTGTCAAACTGTCACCATCTGGACAATGCCATGCTGGAATCTTCACTTCGCCTGACCTGGTTCGTGTTCTTTTATTTTTATTTTTCTGGCCACATTTCTTGACAATACCCACCATGGGTTTCTAAAACTGTACCGCAATCTCTCTGCACCGATGGTTTGCACTTGAAACCATGTTTTCTTTTTTTAAATGCCGATCGCGACGTCTTATCTACACAAAAAAAAAAAAAAAAAAAATTAGGCCTATTTAAAAAAAAAAACCCTGAAGTGAGGAAGCTAAATAAAATGCTGAAGCGAAAAATCTGATTTTTCAGAATTCAAAAGTGAAAAAAAGCAAATGCATAGGTAACGTAATTTCCAAATTTGCCAAAATGAGTCGCTGCAAAAAACAATAACATAACAAATGAGAATATTGGTCCAACAATTTGATATAACTTTTCATTCTTTTTTTTCTTGAATAAAACAACCACCAAAAAATATCAAAATGCGAAATTCACTTGGGCATTTTACTGAATGATGATTGACGAACATCATTTAGATCTAGAATCGAGAAAACTGATGCCATCTTTAGCATAAATGCAATCTAATCATGTTGAAAAAAAACACCTGGAAAATCCTGTCTCAATTACACCATGGCAAATATTGCTAACCTTGTTGCTTGTAAGATGACTTTGGACATTGTCTTGCCTTGTCTGTCAATCGAGAACAACAACGACAAAATTCAATGATGTACCTATGTATGAGTAACAGTGAGCATACGAGCCAGACTAATGACCGGCTCCGTGCAGATGCAGGAAAATACAACCCAAATGGGAATCTGAATCTGATCAACAGTAAGTAAAAGGTAGGTACCTACCTACCTGGGTAGAAAAAAACAGAATAGAAGAAGACTCGGGCTCAAGAAATCCGGTCAATGTTTTTTTTACTAGTTGGGGGCCACAGGCATTACAGCCGTTGGGACAGTGGTATCCCCGGTTCATGAACCATTTTTTGCTTATGGCCACACAAACCACGAAACAACACTCAGCGTTGACGTATGGTTGAGCCAAGGCAGCATGTAGGTTGTGCCGCCGGTGAGAAAGATGGAAAAAGAAACTTGGTTGCAGATGCAAACCATCGTTGCAAAGGATTGCAGTGCATTTCGTCAATGTTATTTCAATACCCTGTCCAGTATATCTTTTCCATGTTAACACCCAGTCCAGTGCGTCTTTTCTATGTTAACACCGTGTCCAGTGTGCCTTTTAAACGTTGACAACCTGTCCAGTCCATGCCTTCTATGTTAACACACTGTCCAGTGCATGTTTTCCATATTAACACCCTGTCCAGTGCATGTTTTCTATATTAACACCCGGTCCAGTGCGTGTTTTCTATGTTGGCACCCTGTCCAGTGTGTCTTCCTTCTGTTGTTGGGCTCAATTTTAATGTCAAACAGCCCCAGTTTTTTTTTTTTTTTTTGATTATTTGCATTTAGATTTCATTTTTACAACATCAATTTTATGAACAATACAAACATTCATTTGCAAAGCAGGAAAATGGAATCAAATGGTGGCAAAGTGGTGAAAGAGCAACCAAACTTACAGTGGATAAGGTATTCCATGCAGCACTCACTCATCATGATTGCAAGAATAGATGAATCACCGTCAGCCATCGTCACTCAGCGAATTGTATCAAGTAGCCATGTTGAGTGTTGTAGCACAATAAAATTTGCACAGAAGGCAAGCAAGTACAACGGCAAAGCCGTAGGAACAGACATTAAAAGCAATGGTGAGTCAGAGTTGCATGGGCAACCCAACCACGAGTTTGGAAAGAGTAAAGAGAAAAGAAGCCATAAGCGAAGAAACCAATTAGTGAGTGTCAAAAGAAAGAAAGGAGAAACCACTGTGACAAAATTGGTGTCTCGTAAGACCTTAACAGCGTAAGACCTTAACATGTCTTTTCCATGTTGACACCCTGTTCAGTGCATGTTTTCTGTGGTATGACCCTGTCCAGTGTCTTTTTTGCCAATTGCCCGACGGCCATAGGTATATCCCTGGTACATTGTCAAATCTTAATTGTGTAAGAATGTCAAATTTGGAGATCCCTGACTCGTCCAGTGTCCTGCGTTTTAGTCGTTCCGTCCAGTGTCAAGTGTTTTAGATGCACTCCATGTGCATGGCTTAAATTTCTTGCTTGTTTGAGATCAGTATTTTTTCACATGGTTAAAATGATTTTGAAAATGAAAACATGGTGAGTGAATGATCCTTTTTCTCTGTTCATAATGTGGAAGGTGGAGCAGCAGGGATCTCCAAACTGAGAAAAAAACGAGTTGTGAACTCTTGTCTGTACCTGATGACATGTGACAACAAGTGCAGCGTGCAGCCTGTTGAATTTAGTTTTGACAATCTCTGCTGAAAGCGGATAGACGAGAATGAAAAATTGGGATGACATAATGAAGCAACTGCATGACCATTCTCATTTTTTATCACCTGCCCGTCATGGTTTAGTCAGCCGCTTGAAAATAGGCAGACAATTCTTGTTCTTACGTTTTAACTTGGCCTAGTGCCAATTGCTTTACATTTCATGCTCAAAATTGCCATTCCATACCTATTTGGAATTAGAATAATGGTTAGCAGCTATAGGTCTTCCTTTTTTCCTGGATATGAAGCAGAAATAAGCTTTGAATCAGATCATTCCGAAAGATATTTGAAAATTACTCGTAAATGCCTAAATCGTTTAATGTTTTTCACAGAATTCCCTGTCCTGCAAGCGCCTTTTTATTTGGACCATATAGCGGCATATCTTTTTCTTTTCTGCATTTTTGACATTGTTTACTGAGCAGGTTGCTTCAAATATGTGGAACAAAAGCTTCGAACCACCCCACTCCGGCTAATGATGTCAGAATTTGGCCAAATTTCCATTTTGCTGGTAAAAATGGAACCCGAAAATAGGGAAAATGTCGCCATGTGATGACCAAAATTCAACCAAATGACCAAAATTTGTGATGACCAAAATTTTTGCCAAAAGTCAATGCCAAAATTGTGCTTAAAGTTTTCCAATATCGGATCCAAAATTGAAAATGTCTGCATCGGATCCAGATTTCCTTTCTTTTTCACCGTTTAAGAATTAACATCACAATTGTACAGCTTTTGAACAATATCTAACACTTTTGCGCACAAAATTCAGCCGTTGTGCCCACCTGGTGCTTAAAGACAGTCAATGGAGGAAAAACTGGTAAAAAAGTCAAATTTCATTTGGAACGCCATTAGCCTTTTGAATAGGTACCTACGATTGTTTCGTCAATGTAACATCCCATCGTTGAAACCTTCCTCCACATTCTGCAAACATAAAAAATGCGAAAATCCATCAGCAATGGCCTGAAAAATGCAAAATATATGGCAAAAAATCATTGAAGGAAAGATTCGTGAGATGGCTCCTGGGATTGAAGTGCTTTCATTTTCAGAATGGTCCGCGCCAAAACTTGCAGCAAAACGAAGGTGGGAGCGGTTGCATGACAGAGGTGTCCAAATTGTCGAACATTCTTTGCCTGAATTTTTTTTTTTTTTTTACTGTTGGCCTTAAAATATATTTAATAGGCCATTTTTTTCACAAATCACGGTTGTTTTTTTTAGTAAATTTAAGATTTCAATTCAATGTTCAATGCGATTAAGCAACAATTTTATATCCGAGCTTTGTCGTTTGCAAGCTCAGTGGGCATGGCACTGGGCCTCAGATCCGAACTTCATTCCAATGCAGAAAACCAACGGGCTTTTTTTCCTATCTACTTCTCCTTGGAGCAAAATTACGTGAGCGAAACAATCGGAACAGCAACTGCCTCCCGAAAAACTTCGGCGGGGACAAACAAAAATGCGGACCCGGTCGGACCAATGGGAGATATGGCGTTTCGCAGAACCACCGAATTTCGCGGAACTGCAGGTCAGGTTAGGTTAGGTTGGATTGAGTCAGGTTTGAGTGGGTTGGTTTGGTTGGGTCAGATTTGATTGGGGTCGTTTGGTTTGGAGGATCTTGGATTCGCACTGCAGCCTCAGTCCGCTAATTCCGCGATATCCGCATTTTGGAAGGATGCACTTCGGCGGGGACAAACTGAAATGCGGACGTGGACTACTGGAAGATGTGGCGGTTCGCAAAACAAAAAATTTCGCGTTATCGCAGGTTGGGTTTGGTTAGGTTGGGTTGGGTCAGGTTTGAATGGGTTAGGTTAGGTTGGGTTAGATTACATTCGGGCAGCTTGGTTTGGAGGTTTTGAGGTCTAGATTCGCACTGCAGCCACAGACCGCAAATTCCACGATTTCCACGTTTTGGAAGGACCCCACTTCGGCGTTTGCAAAAGGCAAACCGCTCTGCGCTCGGGTTGATGGAATAACGTCTAATTTTTAGACCGTCTAATTTTTAGGTCTAATTTTACGTCTAACCGGAATAACGTCTACCGGAATAACGTCTACCGGAATAACGTCTAATAGGAATATCGTCTAACGGAATAACGTCCAACCGGAATAACGTCTAATCGGAATAACGTCTAACCGGAATAACGTACAACCGGACCGGAATAACGTCAATTTTTTAAGGTCTAAAATGACGGCGTGTCGTCTGGTGCAACGTTTTTTTTAAACTGCCGGCGCAACCGTAAATCCGATGAATCGGAGTAACCGCGCCGTGAAAATAAAAAGAACAGTCCCCCAAGTGGGAGAAGTCGGGCCGATATTCCACATTGCATCCCAGAATTGAAAAACCGAGTTGGTTTTTGGGTGTGGGTGCAAAAGGGAGAATGATTGAAGGAGGTGCAAAAATGGTACGGCAACAAGGCGAGAAAAAAGAAAAAAAAAAAACCGTTAACAAAAACATACCATCTCAGCACGTCGTCGTTTTCATGAAGAAAATAGAAATCTCCATCCAGTGGTTCGTCACAGTTGTCAAATTGCACAAAAAGTGACATCATGGTCACCAAAACAAAAACACATGTCCAAACATGATAAGTCACAAATTCAGTCATAAAATTCAATTGATTCGATTCGTGCAAGAATGGAAAAGAAAATTACCAATTAGGCAAACTGAATTTTTGCGTTAACTACCTACGGGTCTGTATTCTACCTATCTGCCAAATTTAAACATGATTGCAAGCTACCTAGGTATCTACTATTTTTCTCTTTTTTCGCCTACCCCGATCCTACTCACAAAAAAGCTACGTAATTAACGTTGCCAGATATTATTTCGTGCTGGGTGCTGGAATCAGACAGCCCAATCCAAGCTGACCAAAACTGACCTTTCATAACCGAATCGAACCAAACCTGTCCTGACCCACCTTTATCTGACCCAGCCTGACCGCCTCAAATTCTGTGTATCTGGCATCTTCCGATGCAGAAAATCTGGCAACATCGCATTTAGCACTTTTTCGGATGCCAAATTAGACGTTCCAAAAATAGACGTTATTCCGGTTGTACGTTATTCCGGTCAGATGTCCTATTCCGGTTTGACGATATTCCGATTTTCCGGTTTGATGATATTCCGATTTTCCGGTTAGACGTTATTCCGGTCAGACGTTGTTCCTGTTAGACGATATTCCGGTTAGACGTTCGAAAAATTAGACGTTATTCCGGTTAGACGTTATTTTTTTTTTTTATTCCGGTCAGACGTGACATGAGACCTTGCAAAAATGAGACGTCATTCCACGCACCCCTGAGGCACGTTTTTTGCCAAAAAAGTTACGCCCGACAAACGTGCACCGCTACACGGAGTGTTGATTGCCGCTGTTAGTTTCCAATGTATATTTGTAGGGATAGCCTCAGGCCTGAGGTGCCATTTCAATGTTTTGCATCTCCGGTGAAGACTATGGGCGGAGTTGCGCCAATTTCGTAAATTGAACCAATGAAATTGACGTCGGTTCCCCTTCGTCATGCGCAGGAGTGATTTCAGGCGCAGGGTGACTACGGGGAACAGAAAAAAATATACATAGGAGTCCAGCCTAAAAAATATAGGAGGATGAAGTACAAAAAATAGGAGACATTTCTAAAATATAGGGATTTACAAAATCAATATGATGTGGGGTGAAGTCACCTCCGAGGGTAAATTATCAAGGTTTTGTTATTTTATGGGCATCATTGTTTTTTGTTTTATTGTAAATTGTTGTATCCAATGTTAATTAGACCATATTGTCCGTTACTTTGCTTTTTCATCTCACTGTCCAACTTTTGCAGCACACTTTTGTTGACAATGGGCCCGTAACTCCCAACCATCAACAGCCTTGAAATGTCAAGGCCCTTTTCCTGTATGGTGTTCATGAGTTCATCGCATAAAATTGCTGCAGTTGCATGTCCAACAAATGAGGTTTTTAAAAAATGATTTACAACCATTTTTTAGAATCACTAAAATAGCGCAAATGAATATCGGGTTGTTTCTTTTGCGTATGATTAACCTGTTCGTCGAAGCAGAGGACATTGTTTCTCGAAGACACTGAAGTCCTCAGTCATTTAAAAGTTCTGCCTCAAAGTAAGATCCCAATCCAAAAACAATGTCGTATCTTGCTTTGTCTTTTCCGATGGCAATCCCTTTTACTATCTGACTGTCTGCAAACATGTCGGCGAAGAGAATGTTGATATCTTTGCATGAACGAAAGGAGAAACCAGAATCAATGAGTTTTAAAGCCCAGAGAATTTCTGCTTTCGCTACCTGATCCACAGCCGACAGGACAGCGACAGATGATTTGTTTTTTGATTGGTACTGTACTAGAGTTGACACAGTGTCTCCTTTCTCCTTCCTCTCAAAGGAAAACCAACCTTGCCCACAAGCAAAAGCTGGATTGGCGATGCTCTTGTGCTTCCTTAAGGCAGCATGCTGATTGATCTGAGCAATCCCACTGTTTCTGATATCCACTTGTTCCTTTCACAGCTTGCAAAATATTACACGGCCGTTGCCTTCAACGCTCCCTATCCAATTTCCTATCTTATGGCCACTGACATCAATCCAATTTTGCAAGTGTGCCTTTGTTGCAAACAACGGCATTCTGCTAAAAACTAAGAAGCTAAGAAAAGGGGAAAGATGAAAATTTGTTTCATTGTACCTAATTAGGTACCTAGTTACTTCACTGCACTTCATCCATCCTTGCAAGAAGAGGCCTACATAATGCTATTTGCTGATGACTGCGTCCTCTACAAGATTATTCACTCTGTTTCTGATGTCGACTTGTTGCAAGATGATCTTGCTTCCCTTGACTCGTGGAGCCTTCATTGGGGCCTTGGCCTGAACGGATCAAAATGTGCCCATGTCAGGTTCTCAACTAAATTGCATCCTCTTCAGTCTTCTTATGCTCTTCCTTCGTCAGGTACAACCTTATCAACCTCATTGTCCTGCAAATACCTTGGTGTGACACTTTCATCTGATCTGTCCTGGAAACTACACATTAACAACATTGTTCGCAATGCCAATTTTGCTCTTCTCAAAATTCGGCGTCTTTTCAAATCCTGCTCACCTTCAACAAAGGAAACACTTTATATTTCACTTGTCCGTCCACTTCTCGAATATGCCTGCATAATCTGGGATCCGTACCAAATCTCCCTCGTTGATGAGCTTGAAAAAATTCAGCGTAGGGCTGCTCGTTTCGTCAAGAATGATTTTTCTCGCCATTCAAGCGTGACTTCGATGCTTTCCTCTCTGAACTGGCCTTCACTCTCCGATAGGCGTTCTCAGTTTAGGTTGTCAGCTCTAAGTAAGATTTTTACTCATAATGGTGGCTGGTCATGTCTATCTGAAACCCTTGCTCTTCCCGATTACTTTGGTCGCCATGACCATACTTCCAAGATCCGCGTTTATCAACCTTCTAAGAACATTTTTAAGTATTCTTTCATTCCCAGAACCATTGTAGACTGGAATCGTCTATCCCAGAATTCGGTGGATTCCTTTCTGACTCAACCCTTTTCCTGAAGTTCCCCATCTGTTATTTTCTCTGGCATGCGTAGTGAAAACTACCTACTCTTATCTCTTAGGGGCCCAAATTAGACCTGGGATTAGATTCGATCCGGTGCATTACGAGGGGTTGATAAAGATGAGGTCAGGGAAAGGGTCAGTGACTCATGCCCAGACCTAAGCCGGGAACCTGCCCGGAGTCGGCGGCCCATGTTGGTGGCCCCCCTCTGCGTGGTCAGTGCAAACCTTTTTCACGCAGCTGGGAAGAGGGAGTGTGCGTACTGCTGGCGAATGCCGCTGGTGCTTCCGTGACTCCCTGCGCTAGTTAACCGGCAGTTGTCGGACAGCGCTATCGCCGCGCGACTGACGCAAGGCGAACCCATTCCCCCGATATAGTGCTCCGGAAAGACTAACCTATGTGGGTCAAACTGTGTTATCTTCTACTTCTTTTTCTTCTATCTAATCTCATGTTGTTGGCTTTGTTTCTTCATTTCGTCATTTCCCTACCTTCTTCATTTTCTCTCACCTACCTATGTCTAACTTTTATTCGCTTTTTTGCATATTTGCATTTGAGATTGCGAATGGGTATGTTGTGGTGTGCGTGTGTGCTGGTTAATGCTGCAGGCTTGATGCTGATGGTAGGGGAGGTCTTGTTTGGGTCGCGTGTGTGTGTATGACTGTTGTGTGCCTGTATTGAATGCTATATGACTAGGCCCCGTCCACATTCCGATGATATGTCCTATATCTACCCTCCTCACCCCTCCTTCCTTTACTTACCCTTTCCTATCCTTACGAATATTGCAGCCGACGGTCGCGTGTCCTTCCCTCCCCTCCCTTCCCCTTCCCAGGTATATGATGACATTTGCTGTCATATGTGAGAACTTGCTGTTCTCCATTGACGATTGCCTCGTGGCATAATAACCTGCTGAAAGCAGCGTCTGATACCTATACCTATACCTATGCCTACAGTGCCAGCTTTAAAGTGCCGTCTGCATTGCAACAGGTATTCCCTAAAATATGGACACCTGGACACGCAACTGGACACCCCCTAAAACGGGTTAGGTAAGGTTAGTATAGGATAGTTTAGGATAGGACAAGATATCTTAGGTTGGTTTGGATGGGTTCGGCTGGGTTAGAAGGGTCTCCAAGGGGGTGTCCAGTTGTCCAGTTGGGTGTCCACATTTTAGGGAGCACCATTGCAACACTTCAAAGCAGATGATCCTTTCATCCGAAATTTCAATGCAATTCTTATCGCGGAGACAATCGCTCATATAAAGAACCACGTCCAGGAGAAACCATATAAAGTGATGGCAGCCAGCATTTTGATTTTACCGTATGCAATATTTAAAAAAAAATGCACAGAATGACACTGCAGCAATATTATCGGCATTGATATCAAGCAATGCCCTCAAATCCAAGTTCATTGGGCTTAATTTTTCCCTTTTTGCCAAAAATATACCTAGGAACTCCCTAAAAATATAGGAAAAATAGGAGAATATGAGTTTATGAGAAGCTGGTGCTGGACTCTTCTTCTTCCAGCTTCTCATAAACTCATCATGCCTTCTGCGAGTTTCAGAACCATTCATAGGAGAATATAGGAGGAGGCCGGAAAATATTGGAATTAGGTATAGGAAATATAGGAGCTCCAGTCACGCTGCAGACGGAAAAAATTGGGTGGGCCCAGTGAAGTGTGGGCCGCCTTTTACCGTTTTGAAAAAACGGTTTCACCCGGGTTATGAACATTTATAATAAGCACATAATAACAGGCAGGCGAACACGGGCCTGATTAACTTGTGCCACCGGCATCAACTTCTGCGCAAGCGCGAGAAAATTCGAATTCTTTCCATTGGTTCAATTTTTGAACAAATCGAAGCTCCGACTTGCGTCTCTCGTGAAGCTGTTCAGAAACCAAAAACAACAAATAGAGCTTCTCTGAGCCAAGGTTTCAGCAGCAAATGTGTGGAGAAAATGATTCCATTATCTCAATTCAACACGACGTGTCGAGCAGCGAAACGCAATAATGTTGCAACATTTGTGCAAAAAAACGCGCCTCTGCGCTCAACCGACTCAAGAAAGGTTGCGGCTTCTTTTCGCCAGACAAGACAAGACGTAAGGTTTGATGCCTTCTTTTCGGCAGAAACCCACAACCTAAAATTTACTCTCGAATAAAAAGACAAAACACCATTGAGAAAAAAACATATTTCACTCACTCACAAAAGCCCAGCGCAACACAAAATACATACCTACCTACATAAGGTATAGAAATAGGTACCAAACCACTATCTGGCCCAACTCAAACTTGGACCACACAGCAAAACATCAAAAAAAAAATGCAAACGAGACTGCTCCTTCACAAACATATTCAAAGCTCCTCTTGCCCTGGAATCCAAGATAAGTTAAAGTTAGGCCTACCTACCTACCTAAAGACAAAAATGAATGAAAAAGAAACATAAAAACTTAGCTTTGAATTTTGGCTAAATCCTTCATCATTTGCTCAGCGTCAGATCAATCATCTCCCGGGCTAGGCATAGTCATTACACCTCCGTCATCCATTCAGTGTCATCTCCCGAGCTCGACAGACATCCCTTACCACAGTTGTTCATCCAACTGTTCACCTTCACATTCGTCAATAATCACAATTCGTCCAACTGTTGCCCCTCCCATCCGGAATCATCAAAAAAGGAAAGATCACGGTACCTATCTGTCAGGCCTCCCTTTGTTCACCTTGGCGTTCGTAAATAATCTAAAGAAGGAAGAGAAAAGAGAGAGAAGAAAATGAATAAGAGAGAGGAAAATGAATAAAGGGAGGAAGCAAAGCACTTCAAAAGAAGCAACTTAAAAAAGAATAAAAAGGAAAAGAAATAAAGATGACATAAAACGAAAGAACGAAATAAAGATGCAAAAAGTGAATAAAATGAAATAAAGAAATAAAGATGAGAACTTCCCCGTTTCGGTGCACTACAACGGGGGAATGGTTCGCCTTGTGTCAGTCACACGGCGAGAGCGCTGTCCGGCAAAAGCACGGTTAACTAGCGCAGGGAGTCACGGAAGCACCAGCGGCGCTCGCCAGCAGTACGCACACTCCCTCTTCCCAGCTGCGTGAAAATGGTTTTGCACTGACCACGCAGTGGGGGGCCGCCATCATGGGCCGCCGTCTCCGGGCAGGTTCCCGGCTTAGGTCTGGGCATGGGTCCCCGACCCTTTCCCAAACCTCATCTATATCAACCCCGTGGCAATGCACCAGATTGGATCCGATCTCAAATTTATAAAAAATACATAAAAATGATAAGTAGGTGGGTAAAGAGTAAGGGATAAAAACAAAATCTCCAAGCATCCTTACTCCTAAACAGTAGAGACCTTTCCTTTCCACTTGACCAGATATTGCTTAGCATGTTCCACCCACAAGTCGGATTCCTTCTCCCTCCCTATTCCCAGTCGCTCACGAACAAGTGCCCATTCCTGCTCTTTGCGAACACCCCTGTCCACATCCACCCACCCAAGAAAAATGTCTCTCTTCAATCATTATTTTTACCAGCAGAATGACCCATTTGTGTCACTTGGGATATCACATTCTCGTGACTCATTCCGGTGCTCATTTGCAATGGTAATTTTGGGTGTTATGGATGTTGTACTCGACTTAGAGTGCAAAAAAGTTTGCTCTCAGATTGTTTTTCTGTCAGAATGATGTTGCACGTGATTCTTGCAAAGCAGCAAAAATATCTTCTCTTGCCCCACAGAATGATGACAACTCTTCTTGTCTCCCTCTTCTCTGCAAATAAGGAGTTTGAAGTGCTCTTGAGATTTGTTCTGAGAAGTTTCACCCATGGCTTTATGCAAGCAGTGATTGGAATTTCTACCAGGGTCCAGTCTGCAAGATTTTTGGCCTGTCTCAATTATTTTCTTTTGATCTGTACCAACTGTACAGATGCTGTACCGCTGTTTGCTGTCAACAAAACGTTGTGGAAATTGCAATTTTTCTGTGTGATGTCATGGAAAAAATTCAAGGTCAACCTTTTTTTAAATTTTCTATGAAGTGCGTCAGAAAATAATTTGGACTCATTCGTGTGTTCGGGCTGACATGTGGGGAAATGCTATTTCGGGCTGACATTTGGGGAAATGCTATTTCGGGCTGACATTTGGGGAAATGCTATTTTGCCCAAAGTTATCCGGACTTCCCTTTGGTTTTTCATATCATTACTTACCTGTGGAGTAGCCTAAAATGCAGACCATATCTGCTCATTCTGAGATGTCTGAGATTGACTTGCACCACAGGAATATGTGGCACAAGTCTTCCGACTCTGCCCCACATAGCCTGCATTCCTCCTTCCCATCCACCCAACGCAACCGCCTTGCAGTTTCCAGGGCACCCACCCTGGCCCGAAACAACAAATCGCTGCCAAAGGACCCATCATATATTCCATCCCAACTCATTTGCTCCTTTGCAGAATACCCAGTCAATGAACTTTTTGTGACACTTCCCTTCTCCACCGATGCCACTGCTCCTGTTCAATCTCCCTCCTTTCTCTGCAAATATTTTTGTCAAAATATTTGCTGATATTGTTTTCTCTGTCACTAGCCTCGAATTTTATCCCAACTGACTGGAAGCAGAGCATAGTTAAGCCTCTTCCTAAAGGAGGCTTAGCTTTGTCAATTGAGAGTTTTAGGCCAATAAGCCTGATAAGCTCTTGTGCCAAGCTGATGGAGAAAATTGTTGCTGGCTACTTATATCGCCTGCTTGAGGGTCAAAATTTCTTCTTCCGTGGCCAACATGGTTTCAGGTCTAAATACTCTTGTGAAACTCAGCTCACTGGTTTCATTCATGAGATCTCAGTGGCTTTGGGAAATTCCGCACAAATCGATGCTGTCTTCATTGACCTGGTTAAAGCCTTCGATCGGGTCTCTATTCCTCTTCTTTGCAGGAAATTGGCTAGATTGAATATCCCAGAAAACTTGTTTGTATGGCTTTCAAATTTCATTACTGACAGACAATTTAGGGTTCTGTTAAATGGGGAGTTGTCTGATATTCTTCCTGTTACTAGTGGCATTCCACAAGGATCTGTATGTGGTCCTTTGCTTTTTCTAATATATATTAACGACATGACATCTGTACCTAATTAAGTCTAGTATCAGACTTTTTGCAGATGACATTGTTGTCTATAGGGTCATTTCCTCAAGCGAGGACGTCACTGCTCTGCAGGCTGATGTTAGCTCCATTGCAGAATGGTGTGATGCAAACTGCATGGGTGTAAATGCCTCAAAAACATCCGTCATGTCTTTTACAACTTCCCGGTCACCTGCATTGCACGACTACAAGGTAGGATCCAATGTCCTGTGCAGGCCAGAAACCATAAAATACTTGGGGTTGATTTTTACTCCCGAATTGAGCTGGGCTCCACACATTGGAAAGATAGTACAAAAAGCATCGAATCAATTGAAATTAGGAACTACAGCTATGCAACCAGACGAGTGAAGATCATCTTATATTTCTCAACTGTTAGGTCATTGTTAGAATACTCCACCTCATCATGGTCACCCTTCCAAAAATGTTACGTTGATGCAATTGAAGCTGTGCAGCGAAGAGCTGCAAGATTTGTTACAGGCAACTTTTGCATTGATGCGAGCGTTACGTCCCTTTTAAATGAGTTAGGATGGGACTCTCTTGAGAGGCGAAGAGTCCTGCATAGTCTTTCTGCATTTAGGCAATGTATTCTGGATCGTGGAGGATGGGGTGATGGACCATGGATTCTTACCCCAAATAACAACCCCACCAGAGCAAGCAAGTTTTTGACCTTCGTTCCTCTCGTTCTTTCAAAAAATATTGACAGATACTCATTTTTTCACAGCAGCCTTTTCCTGTGGAATCGCCTCTGCCTTCCTGTGGATGTGCTCCATTATTCTGAGGACCACTTTAACAATGTTATTAGGACTAAACTAGAAAATCTATCTGTGGTCTAAGCAGGTTTTCGGACATTCGGCTTGTAGGCAAATGACATCTTTGCTGACCTGGTTTCTTTTTGCAGTTGTGTTGACAAGAACCACTAGGTAGGCTATTGGCGGTTCTTGGTGTCTTTCTAATTTTTCTTCCCCGCTTTCGTCTATTCTTCCATCAATTTACTATTAGGGCAATTTCATCCCATATTGACTTTTTTTAACACTAATGCCTGTTGGCTTGGCATCAATTTGTGGTGTATTGCCTGATTTGCTCCATTCTGATACTGGAATTCCTGGCATCATTTTCGAAACTTGTGCAAGGTTCGTTGCCCACCATTTATTTATTTTAATGTGTTTGTTTTTGTCCTTTTGACCTGCCTGACATGCCACCTTTGTGGGCCTATTTATTTTGCTTGAGTCATTCATACGCCATGCATCATTATTCTAAAAACTGGCGTTTTGTCCACTGCACTATCGGAATGTGATGCAATTTTTGGCCAAATGGCTGTTGACTGCAAGACTGCATTGGTGTTGACATGCACCACAAATTTGTTTGCATCTCTCCGATGGCATTGGTTGTTTTTTAATTCTTGACACTGGACTTTGTCCCACGGTGGCGTCGGCGGGGGGACTCCGTCCCCAGTTTTTAAAAATTAAATTTTAAAATTATATAATTTAAATAAAATTTTAAATTTTATTTTTTAAAAAAAAAAAAAAAAAATTAAATTTAAATAAAATTTTAAATTTTATTTTTTTAAAAAAAAAAAAATTTTATTTAAATAAAATTTTAAAATTTAAAATTGTAAATTGAAAATGGGGCAAAATAAACATTTAACTTTGAGTCCCCCCCCCCTAGAAAAAAAAAAAAAAAAAAAATTAATTGCGTGCACAATCCTTCTCGGATTCCAAATCCATGTACCTGCCCCACCCCAGTGTGCCCTTCCACCTTTCAATTTGACGAATCCGTTTTTGCCATGATGTTCCACTTCCCATTGCCTGCCAGCTTTAACTTAAACTTTAAACTTGTGTAAGGTTTTCGGGGTGTTCCCCAGGGCTTCTTTTCGCCCACATCAACCCATTCATACTTTGCGCCTTACTCTGGCGCCATTCATACCAATCATTCACCATACCCACACTGGCGTTCGGTACCCCTGTATGTGTCTGTGGCTTTATTATGTTTCTGTAACTTGCCGCCACTCTTGGACGGACTAAGTGTTCTTTTACGTGCACATGGTGAATTGCACACGGGACCACCTTCTTAAAGTCCCTTCCGAAGGACTAGAAGACTTGCCACTAAGTCTCCCTTTCTGTCACTGCAGCCAGAATGGCGCATAACGCAACCCACAAATTCCGACTGTGGCGGGAATCGAACCCACAACCTTCGGATTTGGAGTCAGACCAGCGAACCAACTGAGCCACTGTGCCAGACAAGACAAGACAAGACGTAAGGTTAGACAACTGCGTAAGGTTAGACAACTTCCTGGATCTCTTCTGAAATCCTTCCCACACGAATTTTCTGCCTATCTGTACCTTCTCTTCAACAAGTCCTTTTCTTGTGGCAGACTCCCCGAAGCATGGAAGGTAGGGAGTATTACGCCTCTATTCAAGAAGGGTGATCCTTCACTGCCAGCTAATTACCGGCCCATCAGTCTGACGTCTTGTGTGTGCAAGCTGATGGAAAGGCTGATCTCGGACTACCTTAGGCAGTTTCTTAATGCCACTGATTCCATCTCCCCTTTTCAGTTTGGTTTTCGTCCTGGCTGGTCTTGCGAACTTGCCCTTGCAAAGTTCACCCACGAGGTTGCATCCTCTTTTGACAAGGGTGCCGATGTAGATGCACTGTTTCTGGACTTTAAAACTGCCTTCGACGTTGTTCCACACAACGCTCTGATGTTTAAATTGCAGCGTTTAGGCTTACCTATCCCTATTATCTCTTGGATTGGCAGCTTCCTCAGCAACCGGACACAGTTTGTTTCGGTTTCTGGAACTAAATCTCCATCTTTTCCAGTAACTTAAGGTGTTCCTCAAGGTAGTGTGTTGGGCCCTCTTCCATTCCTCATCTTCATCAATGATCTTCCTGACGTCATATCTTCTTCAAGAATAATGCTATTTGCTGATGACTGCGTCCTCTACAAGATTATTCACTCTGTTTCTGATGTAGACTTGTTGCAAGATGATCTTGCTTCCCTTGACTCGTGGAGCCTTCATTGGGGACTTGGCCTGAACGGATCAAAATGTGCCCATGTCAGGTTCTCAACTAAATTGCATCCTCTTCAGTCTTCTTATGCTCTTCCTTCGTCAGGTACAACCTTATCAACCTCATTGTCCTGCAAATACCTTGGTGTGACACTTTCATCTGATCTGTCCTGGAAACTACACATCACCAACATTGCACGCAATGCCAATTTTGCTCTTCTCAAAATTCGGCGTCTTTTCAAATCCTGCTCACCTTCAACAAAGGAAACACTTTATATAGGTATAGGTATCAGACGCTGCTTTCAGCAGGTTATTATGCCACGAGGCAATCGTCAATGGAGAACAGCAAGTTCTCACATATGACAGCAAATGTCATCATATACCTGGGAAGGGGAAGGGAGGGAAGGGAAGGACACGCGACCGTCGGCTGCAATATTCGTAAGGATAGGAAAGGGTAAGTAAAGGAAGGAGGGGTGAGGAGGGTAGATATAGGTAGGACATATCATCGGAATGTGGACGGGGCCTAGTCATATAGCATTCAATACAGGCACACAACAGTCATACACACGCGACCCAAACAAGACCTCCCCTACCATCAGCATCAAGCCTGCAGCATTAACCAGCACACACGCACACCACAACATACCCATTCGCAATCTCAAATGAAAATATGCAAAAAAGCGAATAAAAGTTAGACATAGGTAGGTGAGAGAAAAGGAAGAAGGTAGGGAAATGACAAAATGAAGAAACAAAGCCAACAACATGAGATTAGATAGAAGAAAAGGAAGTAGAAGATAACACAGTTTGACCCACATAGGTTCCTAGGTAGTCTTTCCGGAGCACTACATCGGGGGAATGGGTTCGCCTTGCGTCAGTCGCGCGGCGATAGCGCTGTCCGACAACTGCCGGTTAACTAGCGCAGGGAGTCACGGAAGCAACAGCGGCGTTCGCCAGCAGTACGCACACTCCCTCTTCCCAGCTGCGTGAAAAATATTTCACTTGTCCGTCCACTTCTCGAATATGCCTGCATAGGCTAATCTGGGATCCGTACCAAATCTCCCTCGTTGATGAGCTTGAAAAAATTCAGCGTAGGGCTGCTCGTTTCGTCAAGAATGATTTTTCTCGCCATTCAAGCGTGACTTCGATGCTTTCCTCTCTGAACTGGCCTTCACTCTCCGATAGGCGTTCTCAGTTTAGGTTGTCAGCTCTAAGTAAGATTTTTACTCAAAATGGTGGCTGGTCATGTCTATCTGAAACCCTTGCTCTTCCCGATTACTTTGGTCGCCATGACCATACTTCCAAGATCCGCATTTATCAACCTTCTAAGAACATTTTTAAGTATTCTTTCATTCCCAGAACCATTGTAGACTGGAATCGTCTATCCCAGAATTCGGTGGATTCCTTTCTGACTCGACCCTTTTCCTGAAGTTCCTCATCTGTTATTTTCTCTGGCATTCGTAGTGAAAACTACTCTTCTCCCCTAGGGGCCCAAATAAGACCTGGGATTAGATTCGATCTGGTGCATTACGAGGGGTTGATAAAGATGAGGTCAGGGAACGGGTCAATGACTCATGCCCAGACCTAAGCCGGGAACCTGCCCGGAGTCGGCGGCCCATGTTGGTGGCCCCCCTCTGCGTGGTCAGTGCAAACCTTTTTCACGCAGCTGGGAAGAGGGAGTGTGCGTACTGCTGGCGAATGCCGCTGGTGCTTCCGTGACTCCCTGCGCTAGTTAACCGGCAGTTATCGGACAGCGCTATCGCCGCGCGACTGACGCAAGGCGAACCCATTCCCCCGATGTAGTGCTCCGGAAAGAATACCTAGGAACCTATGTGGGTCTAACTGTGTTATCTTCTACTTCTTTTTCTTCTGTCTAATCTCATGTTGTTGGCTTTGTTTCTTCATTTCGTCATTTCCCTACCTTCTTCCTTTTCTTTCACCTACCTACCTATGTCTCACTTTTATTCGCTTTTTTGCATATTTTCATTTGAGATTGCGAATGGGTATGTTGTGGTGTGCGTGTGTGCTGGTTCATGCTGCATGCTTGATGCTGAAGGTGGGGAGGTCTTGTTTGGGTCGCGTGTGTATGACTGTTGTGTGCCTGTATTGAATGCCATATGACTAGGCCCCGTCCACATTCCGATGATATGTTTTCCACACTCCTATATCTACCCTCCTCACCCCTCCTTCCTTTACCCTTTCCTATCCTTACGAATATTGCAGCCGACGGTCGCGTGTCCTTCCCTTCCCTCCCTTCCCCTTCCCAGGTATATGATGACATTTGCTGTCATATGTGAGAACTTGATGTTCTCCATTGACGATTGCCTTGTGGCATAATAACCTGCTGAAAGCAGCGTCTGATACCTATACCTATAACTGCGAATCAGGTGTTATGACAAGTGGCAGTGGTGCTACCGACCATGCGTGGGGACTCTTCGAAGGGTTGGTACTCTGCGAGGAGCCGTCCGGCAGCCGAAGTTGTGACCTCCACCGCTGTGTTGCTGAAACGTTGCTTGAAAATGGCTGTGATATCCCACTCTGGTTGCAAAACTCGTTCCAGAAGAAGGACACGGCCAGTTTGTTGCGTCTCCTGCTCAAATACGGACACATTCCCGCTGCATCTAATTGGTGATCGATTACCTAAATGCCGTCATTGGGAAGGGCAGTTTCTCCATCAGCCGTCCTTTGAGTGTCCTTTCGGGGCCTTGTTCAGTCTTTGTACCTTATTCACTGCTTGATAAGTTGCTGCTGGAGTTGAAGGATCTTAGCCACACTGATGAA
>JASGXE010012479.1:0-38927 GCA_030068105.1 Sinentomon sp. SZTP_YWyxl
TTATTCAGAGCGAAAAGTTGGAAGTGAAGCAGAAGTGGGCGAGCAGGTTGCTCGGAAAGCTTCGGAAAGACATAACTCAGGAATGCCGTGAAGATTTCGTACTGAGCATCACCGGCAAGAAACCAGCCATGTGCGTCCTTTCGAATCCGGATCAGAAAGGGAAGATGCGACGAATAGACTGTTTGAGGCAGGCCGACAAAGTAAGTCCTTTCTTCTTTCTCTCTGCGTGTGTGAAAGGGTTATGTCCCACTCACAGGGTGCGTCGTACATGAACTAAAATCACACAACCTCAATCGGTGCCCCGGATTGAAAGTCACTTTTATTTTGCATTGGTTAGTGGTGACCATGCACGTATAAGTGCAGAAAACTATTTTCGTGGAGAGTTCAATAGGGGATGCTTATCCCGAGTTGCGGGGTAATTTTTCGCCATTTACTTCAGTGGAATGCTCACAACCCGGATTTAGATCAACCGAATTGATCTCTCAACTGCTTCTCTGTCCAAGCGTTCCACACGTTGCTGCAATTGATTAAAGTCCCACCTGAGTGATAACAGTTTACCCCCTGCATTTCCGGACTCAATGTTTTTCGTGTCTTTTTATGCAAAATGTTCAGACAAGAGCTCTTCGCATTTTTTGTCCATTTGACAATTCTCCAGAAGTGATGTCAAAGAGAAAGTGATGTCTTTTCCACGCAATCCTCTGTTCTTGCTGCATAATGAGTTGATTTGCACGTTTCGGCGTACGTTTCTTCAATTTGATGGAAATTAGCGGAGGCTGTTTCACTCAAAAGGTTGCTTTCCAAGTGCTCTTTACTGGGTTAATATTTGAACCAATCTGTAACAATTATTCCAAAATTAGGTACATGGTTGTGTTCAAACCGAAGTCGAACGCTGAACACTCGCCATTCTTGTAGAACGAAAAACTTGAGGAACAGGGCGCGATTTTGCAGGGGGTACTGGGGGGTTACCCCACCAGTTGAAAAATATTTAACAATTACTTAGGACATTCGTAAACATTGCTATTTGCCCCTCCGGTTGAGTTTAACCCTCAATTAACTTTCCACAGATCGTGCACTCTCGGGAACCGATGTGCCTAAAAAGAATGCACCGTTTAGTCAGTGATCAAAGTGGAAAATCAAATGAAGATGTATGCGCAGGTGGTCATAACCTCACTCACGGGGAGTAAAGAATTAAAACGGAAGAGCGAAAAAGACCGCATGAGTTTCTGAAGTGTCCCGACAGCGCATGCATTGCTCAAACATCTCATGATTCAGAACTCTAGGTACCTCAAGTTTTGCCCTGGAGATTCCACAGTTTTACCGAAAAATGGATTTGTGCGAAACAACGGACACCCAATGTTTACCGTGGGAGGACATACATTCTTACCAAAAGTTTTCGAACATTGGAGGTCGGTTTTAACTCAGGTGCCATTTGGAATACATGGCGTGGCGCGCTGCAAAACATCATGAACTTGTGCAAGGTGTGAAGTTTCATCAAGCCCTGTTGAAATTAGATGGCCCTTTTGTTTTTGGCAGACCTTCGAAATTTTTCCTATGTTCGAAGACATTTGGTAAACGCTGTATATTTCGTTCCCAGTCTAGTGCACATGCTTGTCTTTGAGAAATAAATTTATTTTGTGGTGGCCGTTGCTGACAAAATGATTTTCTTTGCATGTTCACCACTTCGTACAAGGTGTCTAAAATGGAATTCGTTTACCCTGCGTCTAAAGACCGCACCTTTTGTTGCTTGCCAATTCGCATAAAGGTTTTCACACCCGAAGAAGCAACAATAACTCAAAAAGGGCATCTCAGTTCATCCAAATTGAACTTATTATACTATTGTATGAGCACATGCAAATGGTATGGTGGTTTCTGGTTGGAAGTTCATTGCCTGTTTTTACACTGGGTTGAAAAACCAGTCTTTTCGACATAGTGGAAGAAAATCACTGAGAATTTCTGCATTGTTGTGCAAAAACTATTATTCTTCTTCGAAACGCAGGGTTCTTTGGCATGGAACTCTTAATTCATGTGCAAAGGAGCCTTTGAAATTGAAAGGAATTCGAAGATTTTTCTCCACCTGGGTTTGATTTTTCAACGAAATTTCTGTTCTTTTTCTCTTAAAATCAAAAGCCGAAGAATCTTGAGATTTCAAGTGACCCTGTGCGTACTCAGTTCATGATTGTGATTTACTGTCGATGGGCTTTCAGGCAACGCGCAGGTATCTTTCTTTCTGGTCGTGTTTCTGGTTACACGTAAATAAACACGGGTACAGTCATCTGTCGTCCACTTGAGTTCACAAGGGACTGCACAAAATCGACATTGCGATACAAGCCTCCTAGATTTATTGCTCTGAAATATGATCGAAATTTTCAAAAGCCCGGAGCTGGCAGAGGGTTTTATTTTCCCGTGCTTTTTGCGTCTCAGCATTTAAAAACCTCCGCAGCAACTCTCTGAAACTTCCATGCTGTCGGCTGCGCGCAAAGAACTTGAGAATAAATGTGTTTTACGGGGTTTTAGAATGCTGCAGTAAACTTGAACTGAAGGCAACGGCAACAAATGTACCAAAATTAAAGTTTTGATAACTATGCTTTCTAGAGGACACACAGGTGAAATTGAATTTGCACCGTGCGCACAAAAAGTGCAGTCTTTAAAATTGGCGATCAAGTTCGCGCTGGGATCGGGCGAAACGCAGGCTGCTTCCTCTGACTTAAAAGCGCGCTCACTGCAACAATGGCTCTCCCATCATGCATCAGTGCGACTCTGCATGCCGCCACTCTAGGAAGATTAGGTACCAATAATTAACATCGCTACTCTGTAATTGCCAGTCTAAAGACTCTTTTGATGTACACTTTATAACTGATTCCTGGAGGACATGCATGTGTAATTGCAAGATTGAATGCAAACCACTTTACTTGCTGGAGAACATGAAATGCAAAATAAAATTTGTGTCTGCTTCCAATACGAACATTCACATTCGTCCGATTACTGAATTTAGACGGTCGCGGTAGGTAGATGCTTCCAGATGAATGTCTTTACACTGCGAATCTTGATGTCCCCAGCATACACACTCGGAAATAATAAATGCACAATTGAAACTTTGAAATTTGGTAATTACTTACTGTTTGTTTTACCTCTTGATCCACGAAATTTCTTTCGCGAAATCTCCACTTAGCGTGGTGTGAAGACAGAATCCCCCATGAAGAATACACCACAATGAATTCCCTTCCAGAATTCCCCTTTAGAATCGCCCCTTCTGAAGCTCCTTCAAAAGCCCCCATTCGCAATTCTTTTAAATTCCTCTTCTGGTTTTTAATTACAAAATAGGATAATTTTTACATTGCATTTTTATTATTTCTTAAAAATTGGCGGTGTCATGGCAACAACGTCATGGCAACAACGTCATGGCGACAACGTCATGGCAACAACGTCATGGCAACAACGTCTACCTTTGCATTTATAACAATGCTTTTGCATCTACCCCAATGCATGTGGCGTCCAATTGCAGTTGGAGAAACGTTGGTGTCCTCTTTGGAAATTGTATTTGTCGTTCTTTTCCTTCGTTCTAGGTTTGGAGGCTTGATCTCGTGATGGTGATCCTGTTCAAGGCCATACCTCTTGAGAGCACCGACGGAGAACGCCTGGAGAAGAACCCGGAATGCGTCCATCCGGGTTTGTGCGTCAATCCTTACCACATCAACGTTTCCGTCAGGGAACTGGACCTGTACCTGGCCAACTTCATAAACAGCCATCGTAAGTACCTTTCATACGAACTGAGAATGCTCCGAAACTAGACTTCCTGCAACATTGATAAACTGTTAAAAGTTTTTCCAATTTTGCATAGAAATTGAAGTTTCGCTCCGATTTAGTGACAAGTCATTTTTTGTACTGCCATTTGATAAGGGGGTGCCGGGCGACTGCAAAAATGAAGTAAATTCATTCATTGAAATGCATTGGAGTGCAATTTGTTTTACGTTTTAAAAAGTTTTAGTGATGAATTTATAAATTTTTCAAAATTGCTGCATGATATTCAAGATCCACAGCAATAAAATCCCCAAACGAAAAAATACCCAGAGTCAAAAATCACCGAATCCTACAAACATAAAAATCTAAAAAAGGAGAAACTCAGATTGAAAATCCGATCGAAAAATTTCCAGCCCCTTTTTCTCAAGAATAAAAATTCATAAACGTGAGAAAATATCAAAATTGCAAAAACTGGATTTTCTACAGAAAATTATCATCCTTCTTTCTGGATGCTCATCTGCGCTGATGTGTGTGCTCATTTCGAAAGTCAGCGCTTATGCGAGGCGCATCCTGAGATTCTTGTGAATTTATTCTCGCATGCAAGGAAATTCCGATGCCCCATAGCCGAATGAAATTTAACTACAGATGCATGAACCTCTTGAAAAATTCATGCTTTTTTCAACTCCTTGATCAAGCATCGCATTTGGCCTTTTCTCGAGAAGTTATCCGAAAATATACCGTCACTTGCAGAGTGGTAACTGCCAAACGACCGACTTACAACTTGAATAATTAGGCAATAATTCTGTCCTTTGGGGAACAATTTAATCTGTTATGGGGTGTCGAATAAATCTAGCTGCTGTCTCCTTCCCTCTCTCGAATATACGATCCTTTCTCCTGACGTGATAATTCTCGCCTTGTCACTTGTTAATTCTCTTCCGTTTCCCGATCGTCGGCGCTTTTCGGAATTTTTTACTCTCTCTCGGCTTCCCGGGTCTAGAGCATGGGATTCCCTAACCCTGAATCGTCGCCGCCCTTTTTCGGCTTTCTACGCAATATCTTATTGGATTAAAAAAGCGAGGGAATTCGGGGCTGAATTCAGAAAGGGCAATTATGTCTGTGTGCCTGTCCAGAATTGGTTTGTGGAGGCGGACTTAGTATGGCTTGGTTGGGATGTGTGGAATAAAATGAAACCCATAAATTGTTTGCCCCTTTGCAGTTGGGCAGTCTTCTTCCATTGTAATCCACGTCGGTGGCTTGCAAGACATTGGAACTGTATTGGAATTCGCGCTCCCAGAATTGTGCGATTCAAAGGCGCTCAATGGCTCTATAACAATTTTGAACGTTTGCCGCATTGATGCGTTGAAACATTTTCCAGCTCTTCGGAAAACTGCCAACCTCCGTCAGTTTTACAACGCCCAAGGAATTCACAAGCAGTGGGTTTAGGCAGCTACAAGCTTTTTGCATTTTCTGGACTCCCGCAGCATTTTTGTCATGTCTGACAGATGTTCTTTGCAACAACTGCTCAGCGTTTCATGTCGATCTTTAATCGGTTTTTCGAAGGGTAGGAGGGAATAGTCTTCTTCAGCGTCTTTGAAGCAATTGCTTATTGCGTCGAATTAGTGTTGAGGAATCAGCGCCCTCATCCACTGACTGGCGGTCGCCGCAACTGTTGATTTCGAGGGTGTCTGCAAGGCAGCGAGCGGCGTCTCCTTCGACTTTCAAATCGCGACTGCTGCAAGGCTTCCCGCTTTGCTTTGGCCGGGCGAAATTTTCTCCCTTGATTTTTATTTTCAAGGTGTATCCATGTTTCTCACTGCCGCGCTCTGTGCAGCAGAAATAACAAATAGCACCTCGTTAACTCCCTGACAGTTCCTAGGTTTCTGGAGTTGCGTATGTGGCGACAAGAACCCCTTTGCAGCGTGGAAAGGGCTGAAGTATTTGACTGGGTGCGCCAAATGTCCGAGTCAAAAAGAAATTAAGAAAATATACGTCCGATTTCCAAAATGAAGATTAATTGTCGGATCGATGAGTGGTGAGCTAAGTTGACCACAAACATTTTGATTCACACCGATACTGCGAATGATAAGGTCATCCATCACGTTGTCGATCCGCGGATCGAGGCGATCCGCTGATCAATGCTTGTTTTAGAAATCGGCCGATAATCATTTTTAGGACTCGTCGCCTTTCAGGATTTGAGAGAGGACTGATGCAGTGGTAAAATAAGCAGGATCGATTTTCACACAGCAAAGGAGAAAAGCAAGCAAAATTTCTCGGTGGATCAGATTGATGCTTTTCGACCTTGAGCCACGATAGGCCTGTTGGTGCCTGATTTACTTCCACTTGGTTCAAAATCAACACTTTTCTGATTGATGGGTGTATCCTGATTCTTCAAAGGTCATGCGAAATTCCTACTTGTAATTCTTGACTGGGCGTTAAACGGGTTTTCTCTCATCCGAAGGCCTGTTTGCCAAACCCTTTTGCGTGGTGCACAACTTCCCACATCCCAGAAATACCCATGGACCCATCTAACTTCACGCAATTTGTTGCAACACTCCCCAGCTGTCAAAAACTACTTTGCAGGCTCAAGCTAGTTTGTATTGGCGATTTCATCGCAAAGGTGCCTCCACACATTTCGGAGCACCGTGCACCTGACCCAAAAATGACAAATTGCGGCACTTGTCATCGCAGTTCACAAGTGCTAATCCTTCCACTTTATCATTTCGGAGATGCCGTAGGGCGGAGAAAACAATTGAAAACATCCCCTGACTAAATTCGTCGGCTCTTGAAGACCTATTTTGCAACGGTTGCGAGGGCGACAAATCGCCAAAGTCAGGAAATCCTTCTAACCAGTCCTAAATCCATTAATTGTGTTAGCAGATAGCCTTCCCTTGAAGATGACATTTTTGTGTAAATGAGACTAATGCTGGCTAAAAGTTCAGATTCTTTTATCTTTCGGCATCATGCGCTGATGGATCAACAGCCACGGACGTGAACTGAAAGTTTCCCGTGGAGGGGATCCCGGAGCATCTGGGAGCACTTTGAACCCTAGAGAAGTGCAGGCTACATGTCCCTTTCGTCTATTTAACGTTTAAGTCGTCTCCGGTTTTTAACCTTATGACGGAATGATGCCATATGCCTCAAATTTTTCAAGTCTGTCTGCTTCTGCACTTCAGATTCAATCGTTTCCGTGTTTGGGACAACTCCTTTGAAGGCATGTTTACTTCCGATGGAACGTTTATTGCAAAGACCTGTCCAAACTTCAGGCTGAGAATGTTCGCACAAATGGAACATAAAAAATGACCGACGCTGCCTCCTTCAGCCGTGCCTCAACAAACCGACCTGTCAAGCAAAGTGCAAATTGCCGGGTATCCAGCTTCACACTTAAGCCAACAACTTCTCAGAAATCTTTGAAAAACGTCATAACATGCGGTTTGCAACAAAGGATTAAAAAAATTTTGAGATAAATGCACATTTATGGATTGATTATTATTGTTTCCGTCGTCGGCATGCCCTCTGTTTTGACTTTAACTTTCCCCATTTTGGCATGGTCCCTGTATCTCGGGTAGGGATTGCTAAAGTGCCATTTTTGAGAAACCGGCTGGAGATATCGAAAAAATGGCCGGATTCCACCCAAGGGTGTAATCCGGCCTATTTTTTCGATATCTCCAGCCGCCCGGCAGGTTGGAGTGACATACCCCCCCAGGCTAAATTTGGCCTAGGACACTTTTTCCCCCAAATCGATCCTATGATGCCAAATGGCATCATAGACAGGACCCACCATTTCGGAGCAGCAGGCGAGAAATAACCCAAATTCCCATAAGCCTGCTGTTCGCATGTCAATTTGACAGGGTTACAGTTGACACTTAGCAATCAATCTGGTGGCGTTTTCGACAAGATGTCAAAGTGGGGTGTCATTCCAAAAAAAAAAAAGACATTTTTTAACACAATGCAGAGACGGATTCGGTATTGTTTTCGTGATGCATATGGCATCATAGACGAGATAAAGGTTAACCGGTTTTCGAAGGTTTCCTACTTACAACTCTGACGGAAGTTGATTTCTCCCTCTGATGAAGTTGATTTCTTCTTCCGTCAGCCATTGTTAGATTTGCTGAATACGTCTTCCGTTGTGAGGTTGGAAATAGGACTCAAGCACCGCATGCGAATGTTCAGAAAAAGACGATTCCGAACACACCAGGCTGAGATTTTTTCCGCAGCAGCAGTGGCTGGCCCTCAGTAAATGACCGCCGCTGCCTCGCAATACCTCAGCCACCTTGCCTCAGCCAAAACAAGCACAAGAAACTTGTCAACATTCACCGGGTATGCAGCTGCACGTTAAGGAATCCTCTCACTTTGAAAACGATAACATGTGAGTAAAGTAAACAATGACAGTAACAAAACAAAAGATAGAAAGACTCAACTGCAACTTTATCTCTTGGTTTCTTACTGTTATGCCCGGTTGCACCAACGTGGATCAAACTTTGATCTCGGATCAAGCTCTGATCCTGGATCAGGCAATGTTTAAACCCTATGCTTGATCTCGGATCAGTGTTTGATCCGAGATCAATGCTTGATCCACGTTGGTGCAACCGGGCATTACTGTTTATGTTACAGTTTTCAAAGTGAGAGGGATTCCCCTCCGCGCTGTAAACATCCGTTGAATGTTGGTAAGTTTCTTGTGCTAATTCTTTGTGGCTGAAGTTAAGTGGTGTCAGTCATGAACTCCAACTAATGCAAGTCCAGCCACTGCTGCTGCGGGAGAAACCTCAGTCTTGGTCTTGGTGTATTCGGTATCGACTATTACTTTTTCCTCTTTTATTCTTTCATGCTTAGACATTCTCTCCGGTGTGTGCGATGGAGTCGGCGATAAGGACGATGACCGGGATAAGGGTAAGTTCTGTGAAATCTTTGGCAATTTCTTTTTTCATCAATTTTTATCTTATTCAAACAGTGTACGTTACAAATGGCTTGGCACTGAACATTATGCAAATGATAACACAACGCTAAGATTACACAAGCATAGAAAATTCGATGTTGAAATAAGAGAATTTGATGGCCAAATTTGATTGGACTTGAAAGTTTTAGAGCAGATGTTCTGTTTTTCTCCACAGGAGCTTGAAAACTAATTCTTCGGATTTCAAAATATACGAATTGCTCCATAAACCCAGAAATTTATGTCTCTCAGCAACATGTCATGAAAGGGAAACACATTTGGTCTTGCTCTCGTCTTTGTAATTTGTCTGCCGCATTTCTCGTGCCTGTTTTTAATGTTTTTTGACGTTTCTAATAATTTTTTTTGTTTTGTGCAAAAGTGTTATTGTTATGTATGATAGTGGGGAAACCCCCACAAAATACAGTCATTCATTCAATTCAAAAAAAGAATGGAAAAAGGTTTTTAACAAGTCAATGCTTATCATTAATTGAAGTAAAACAATGAACGTCAAGGTCGTGGTAAACACCCATAAATAATAATAATCATCAGCAAAAATACGTATGGATGAAGTCATATTGCCAACAATGTCAATGATGCATGGGAAGAGAAGTGGTCCTCAAACACTACCCTGAGGAACTCCATCAGAGACGTGTTAGTGCCTACAGCCGGGAAAGGATGAAAATGCTATCAAAAAAGAATGATTTGGGAAAACGTTATGGCGCGAAGTTTTTGAATAAGTTTTGAGTTAGTGTCAAAGGCTTTTGTCAGATCGTGATATTCTGCGTGCAGAGCCATGCCACCGTTCAGTGACTTCGCAACCTTACTTAAAAATAGAACGAACTGCGCATCGCTAGATCTTTTTGACCGTACCCAAACCTATTCTAGTTAAAAAATATGCACCTCCTGATTAAATCCCCCAAGTTCAAGAATGTGTGCGCAAAGAATTTTTAAGTTTAGACAGCACACGTCAAAGAAATAGAGCGACAACCATTGGTTTGGCTTGCAGAACCTCCCTTTTTATGTATTGCCTGTAATCATGCCATGAGAAATATTAATTTGAACTGAACGCATATTGCATATAGCTGACAAAGACAGCGCTAACTCCATAAGGAATCGAGGGGAGATCATATCGGGCCCAGGGCTTTATTGGCTTTTTGATTCCCAAAATCTCAAAAGCAACTTGAGAGTACCTCTCTTATTGCAAAAAGAATATCGGGGAAAAAAAAGCCGGTAATCGCGGTTGAGTTGGAGGCACACACCATCTTGGAAAACAGTGGCACAGTAATAATCAAGCAATGGAAACTTTCTTCGAAGAATCATGAACATCCATCGGCAGAAACAAATGGTGGCAAAGAATTTTCAGTTCGCAAGGATTTTTAATATCTATCTCCAGAATGCCCGTGACTGGTCACTTTTGACAGATCTCTCAATACACCCTCGTTTCGAGATCGAAAGTGTATTGGATGAGGTATCGTCCTGGCATTTTTGCACGCTGATTCTTTTGCCCTTTTCCGACCACCAAATTAAACTTATATCCGTACCCATATTGATAACAATCTTCTTGCAGGCCCAACTCTACATTTGTTTCTATCGAATTTGGTTTTGATGCATCGAAAAATCTCGTCTTTATGATATTTCGCAACCAATCTGGACAGGCAAAGGCTGTGACGCTGCATAGTTGCACAAACAATAGGAACAACTACCTTGAGTGTGCCTCCACCATTACAGTTCCGGATTTACCAGGATCTTCGAAATACTGCTCCTTTTCGCCCCTTTCCTTCTACCGCGCGTCCTCTCCTGTTTCTCGACCTCACAAATCATCGCAAATGTTGAGTGTCCTGTCCTCTCCCAAAATGAAATGGCCAAGTCGTATCGGACAGTCCATTTCAGGGGCTCTGATGGAAACCGGGATCTCGTCCTTCAGTCCTGCTGTTATAGTCTTATGCAGTAGTTTGACCCTCGCATTATCGTATCGTTCTATTTGAAAGGCCCCTTTCACCAGTTCACCGCCGCTAGCGCTGAAATTTATTCTCGTACAAGCCGCAATGATATCTTACAAACTCTTACTCCCATATTTCAATTGGGTTGGGATTTACAGGTTGTTTCAGCAGAATATGGACACAATGCCCTATTGGTAAATATTCAATCATTTTCATCTTCCAGTGCCTTGTGTCATCCAGTGTCTTCCAGTGGTTGGTACTGGTTCCTTCTAACGAGTGATTCGCATCCATCGTCTTTTTCAATCTGCATGTTGTGCCAATTTCTTTTAGTTCAGTCGCGCGAATTTTTGTTGTGGCGACAGCAGATTCGAAGTGTTTTTACCTTTGAAAACACAGACCAAAATTAAAGGACCTTTCTGTGAGGCAAATGTCGATGGCTAAAAAAGAGACGGCATAGCAAAGGAGCTGCATTTTAACGGGCACTGGTACACGAGACTCTTGTCTTCCAGGAACATGAAAAATAAGAAAGTGTGTGGGCACCCCCGCAAGTATTTTTAAAGCATGCGGTTGTAGACATACCACGTCAACTCCACTTTTTCACAATAATTCTGTGCAATCGCCATCTCTCCCCCCGTTTTCCTCCGTTTTGCGCTTTATTTTTGGGTGTCCTGTTTTCGAACCAAAACATGCTGGACAATTTCTGTTTGTCTCCGCCGCGTGCTGTATTTTCTCTTTATCATATTTCTTCGCCCCTTCACCGGACCCCTTTTAGATATAATTTTAAGATTTGCCTTGCCCTGCTGCGGGGCAGTTTGGCCGCTGCTCAAATGGCATCCAATTTTTGCAACTACTTCGATCCCCAGAACAATCGCCCTTCTTACCTCCTCCGCTTCGGAGAAACGTTGCAAGAAATGGGCATTTCGCCTCCCGTAAATTATTTGACTGATTCGGAACGCGGTTGCATTGCATCCTGTTTGAGTGTATATTTCCTTGGCACAAACAACCCCAATGCTGAGATCTTTTCAAGATACTCGCATTTGCAAAATGAAGATATTTCAAATGTTTTTGGCTGCGAGTACGAACGTACATGAATTCTGCTGGTGCACGATTTTCTATGTTGTTCGATGCGACGCAGTACCCAAATCATGATCTCGTTGGACATTATCATATCTTGTGATTTTGGCTATCTTGTTTCTAAATCCATAGAGTGGGGTACCCCAAGAGACGGACTTTGCAAGGATAGGCTTACTTCTTGTAGGTACCATCTGGTGTTCTTGTCCTGTCAAATTGTCTGTCAAGATTTGTTTATGAGAAAGCATTTGACAAGAAAATGCATTCATAATTTGCATTATTTTAGGTACGCAGGGATTGAACGATGATATAGGTACACTCGCGTGTGACACACTCTATATGGATTACGGCTCAAAATCACACCCAGGAGGAAGTTATTTTTCACACGTAAGAGAAAAGGGAAGGAGATCCCCACCCTCGCAACGAAAAAACATTCGAGTAGGTCATTTTTAGAAGTTCATAGACGAAGTTCTTTTGAAGATAAAAAATATTATTACGAAGAAAATGGTTAAACAATAGGTACTCTTATTCTGGTATGGATACAATTCGAATTGCATGCAATGATGGTTTTTGATCGTGCTCTTATGGGACTCAATCCTATCACCCAATCCTTTTCAGTGAATTCCGTCAGGAAATTTCTCTCTGGTTCAATCAGGGCAAATCACCTTCAGAGTGATCGGTCAAATAAAGACAATTGGAACACTACAAGTCCCACATGGTTGGAGGCAATCATTGCGGGTGCAAATATGCGATAACCCGTTTTTCTTTTTTTTACTTTGCACTGCGCACAGTTTTCTAAACTGATTCTGATCAGTGGCCATCACTGGACTGGTCACCGATCGAACCGGAAACAACGCCACCGGGTATACAGATTGACAAGCTCAGATACGCTGCTGTGCCGTGGAATCGGAATCGCTCTGCGCTGCGGCGTCGGAGATATCTTGTTCAAAAGTCGGCATCATCCGATAAAATAATTACTGGGACTGGATTGCAATGGAAAGAAAAGGAAATTTGTGCAAAAGCTCACCTGAAACAAAACTGCAGCATTCGACACTGTGAATCTGTGCTGCCCGGAACATCACCGATTGAGACAACATTGCACGAAAGCATAGGCTTCACAACCCGCGAAAACATTGAGTGGAAACTGACGGGACAGGATACCTCAGCCCAATAATTATTGAGGGGAGAATGTTTACTGTCTTTTCTCAATAATACCCAATATACTCAAGAGTACCCATTGGATCACGGCCATAATTGTGGTCGAGTTCGTGGTTCTTCAAAATTTGGGTGCATAAGTTACTATTGTCTTCAGTTAGCTGTATTGCTCAAGTATTGCCATGGTAAATTGTGTAGGCCTACTCCAGGAAGAAGTCGGGAAGGGACATGGGGGCAATCTCACGATCTCAGTAGCACGATGTCTCAATAGCGTGATCTCAACAGCACGACCTCAAGCAATTGCACGATCTCAATCTGCCAGGTGTCAGTGTCCACTAATGGTAAATACTAGCGAGAGGATCACCCTCAGCCTTGTCCTAATAAGTCTGTAAATATTAATTTTGCTCGTAATTTATGGAGCTGTTTTTCACATCGTTGCTAAACTAAGAAATGAACCGATCGAATCTCTTCAGGCTTACCCCTTATTGTTACTGCAGCAGGCAACGACGCGTCATTTTTCATACGTTGAAAAACCATGATCAGCTGCGGCTGACCCAGCACTGAGCTACCAGAACTAAAACAAAAACCAGAACTTTAAATTGAACGAGCGAACAAGAAGTGAACAAACGAACATTGTGTTTACCTTTCGTGTGCCCATATTATGTGCCTCGGTTTCTTCGAGGTTATTTTGTTTCGGTCCATTTTTATCCCTCGCTGCTCGTCTTTATTCGCTTACAAGACATGACGTTTTCAAAGTTGCAATCGTTGCTCAGTGATTGTCTAAAGTGGGCATGTCTTCTAGGTCTTCGCTTCTTAGGGACAACTGTGAGAGCCTTCACTCGGCGTTTTGGACAAGCCTGCCTCGTCCAGTCGTTTCCGGAAATCAATGGTTTCCTGCAGCCATATCCGGCCGCAGTTTCATTCTAAGATCTGTTTAAATCTGGTGGTCAGTATGATGCTCAGCAACGACCTCAGGCGAAATGAGCGTAGTCAGCCGAGAAATTGATTTGTTTCTTCTGGTTATCCGCATGATCAACGTTTCATTCAGCATGATTTATTCGAATGCAAGCCAGCAACACGCTCATTCATAGTTTCTAGTTTTCCAGTTCTGTTCTGCTGCGGATAATCATCAGTTGTTCAATCTGCAATCATCCATTTGCTGCACGATGGCGGTGATATGCTCCTCGGCGCGCAATGACACCTGCTATTGATATCATCTCTGTGTGTAGTTTTTTTTTTTTGAATCGAAATCTCGCCCGGTTTTCGGACAACTTGAGTTTTTACCGACTTGAGCTTCAGGCAAGTTAAAAATTGGCAGTATGCAGTGCTAACTGGGCACATGTGCTCTCACACGTCTCTCTGCGTGATAAAATCCCTGCGCAATGGTCTCCGCAGCACATTGGCGCGTGAATTTCTATTTTCCTTCATGAAGGGCGCGACAGTTTTCATTGTTGTCCTGAGACCATTTGGTTTGGCTGGATTGGCAACGAAGGATGGCAAGTCCTTCCACAACTTGAGCACATCATCCCGGTCGATAGCAGTTCCCCTCCACAAAATCGTTGTCCTCCTGCTTCAGAAGTTCACTATTGTCAATTCATTTCGGGAGATGTGTTTCAGCAATCATCACAAGCATCCTAGAATGGTTCGCCCCATGATCCTATTCCAGAATCAGATCGAGTAGGTACTCGGTTTGTTCTTCCCCGCTGTGCCGAAAATTTTAGTACGTTTGTACTGTAAATGCAAAAACACACTGATATTCTTTTATACTTTCGTTTCAATTGGCAGAAGGAACAATCTCTAAGATTTTCAATAATTTTGGATGGTTTTAATTTTCGGGACCCCAAATTGGCCCACGGGGGCTTTTCGTGGTGTAAAATCCCCAAAGGAGTGGGTTTTCCAAGAATGTATTCTTTCACTTTTGTTTGAAATGGCATGACGGACAATTCCTCAAATTTTCGGTTTTCCTTTCGAATGCACAGTGTGACTCTATAAAACATGACAACAATTCAACAGAGAGAAGAGCAGAAATTTTAATTTCTACCTTCACTACCAGACAAAAATGCGGATCTGGAGCATCATCAAAAATTTTTCAACAAAGCAACACTCAGTTTTTTTATGACTTAGAAATTAAAATTTCTGCTTCTTGGTTTCAATCAAACGCTAAGATTTTGAATTTATTTGATGATATGGATAGGATAATAAACAATAGCCTATTCTTTTTGAAAAATAATTTTTTTCAAACAATAATTTTTTTCGAAATTCCCTGCGCGGGTTTATCCGCCCGCGCAGGGAATTTCATAATTTCATCTTCGCCAAATCATTCTGCCGATGCGCATGTAATTGAAAGTCATCCTGGAATGGGTGCAGATTTGACCAATCATATTTGGCAAAAATGCATGCTGGACTTGTTAAAAGAAATGTTCTTGATTCTCCACAAGGTATTTTCCTGCCTAAATCCCTATACCATAGGAGCTCTGACCCTTTGAATCGTAGCTAATTTGTTGAAATGTCCCAGACTCCAGTGTGCTGAGGTATTGCATCCAGACCACCTGCGCTCTATGCATGGGTAGATATGTGATGTTAGTGTTAAAATGGTGCTTTTTCGTATTACTTTTTACCACTTTTTTTAAATAGTGGTAATAACCCGGACTTTGCAGACTCTCAAACAGCTTGCAATTTTAAAATTGCCAAATGGGCAAATACTCGTATTATAGGCCCAATGAAAAAGATCATGTAAAATACTGACCTTCCGAAATGTCGCCATTCGCAAATCTCAGCTCTGACTGACAAAGTCACGACAGTGGAGCGATCAATACGGGGTTAACGGCAACTCCAATTTTCGCCATTTACTTCAATGGCAATTTTTTTCCTCACAACCCGGAGCTGGCGTAATCTCTGTGTTGATCCATCTATACTGTAAATGTTGCAGATTCTTGTGTGACAAAGCTGCCAGTGTTGCGTCAAACGAGCGAAATATTTTAGTAGTCCGGCAGTCCGGCTTTCTGTTTATTGGTCGTCACCTGTTCGGAACATTAACAAAGTACGTCGGGACCATGCACTTTTACCTCCTGTTTTATCTCGCTTGCCTTGCTTGGCGCAATTTGAATTCTCGCGAAATGACGAAGTCCATTTCCCCGATGTAAAATGTCTAATTTGTTTCAAACTTAAAAAATGGAACAATTTCACTGGTTTCGCCTCAGGCACCATACAGGCAGTCAGAATTATGCGGTTCGTGGTTCATGCCGTCAAAAATTGAACGGACTACCACCTCAGTTGATTCTCTCCGTGGACACACCACAATGTGATCGTCCAATAATCAGCGACCGGAAACTGCCTGGAGCCACGAAACGCCCATGAGATGTTGGTCAAACCACGTTCGGAAAATAATATGGACTAATCACTTGAAAGTATTTTGTGTGGTTCGTTATTTTGATCTGAAAATCAATTTCAGTCCGGTCGGTCCGGTGCGTGAAGAATTGCAAAGTGTTGGCTTGCACAAATTACAAATTGCGGGTCAGGTAATTAAAATGAAACCAGTACCGACAAGAAACAGAGCAACTGTTTCTGCGGTCCGAGACACGCTGCAATGTATCTATGGGAATTTTACTTCAGGTGAGAGTTTAGATCAGCTTGTGGGCTTTGCATGAGATCAATTCCAACTTTATTCGATTGAATTTGTCAGTGTATTGAAACTGTCAGAGTACTGAATCCGTCAGAGTATTGAATCCGTCAGAGTATTGAATCCGTCAGAGTATTGAATCTGTCAGAGTATTGAATCCGTCAGAGTATTGAATCTGTCAGAGTATTGAATCCGTCAGAGTATGAATCCGCCAGAGTATTGAATCCACCAGAGTAATGAATCCGTCAGAGTATTGAATCCGTTCGGAGTATTGAATCCTTCAGAGTATTGAATCCGTCGGAGAATTGAATCCGTCAGATTATTGAATCCGTCAGATTATTGAATCCATCAGAGTATTGAATCCGCCAGAGTATCGAATCCACCAGAGTATTGAATCCGTCTGAGTATTGAATCCGTCAGAGAATTGAATCCGACAGATTATTGAATCCGTCAGAGTATTGAATCAGTCAGAGTACTGAATCCGTCTGAGTATTGAATCCGTCTGAGAATTGAATTCGTCAGAGAATTGAATCCGTCAGAGAATTGAATCCGACAGATAATTGAATCCGTCAGAGTATTGAATCAGTCAGAGTATTGAATCCGTCTGAGTATTGAATCCGTCTGAGTATTGAATCCGTCAGAGAATTGAATCCGTCAGATTATTGAATCCGTCAGAGTATTGAATCCGCCAGAGTATTGAATCCGCCAGAGTATTGAATCCGTCTGAGTATTGAATCCGTCAGAGAATTGAATCCGACAGATTATTGAATCCGTCAGAGTATTGAATCAGTCAGAGTATTGAATCCGCCAGAGTATTGAATCCGTCTGAGTATTGAATCCGTCAGAGAATTGAATCCGTCAGATTATTGAATCCGTCAGAGTATTGAATCCGCCAGAGTATTGAATCCGCCAGAGTATTGAATCCGTCTGAGTATTGAATCCGTCAGAGAATTGAATCCGACAGCTTATTGAATCCGCCAGAGTATTGAATCCGCCAGAGTATTGAATCCGTCTGAGAATTGAATCCGTCAGAGAATTGAATCCCAGTATGATCCATATTAATCCGCCAAGTATTGAATCCGTCTGAGAATTGAATCCGTCAGAGAAATGAATCCGACAGATTATTGAGTCCGTCAGAGTATTGAATCAGTCAGAGTATTGAAGCTCCCCGTTTATACTGTTTGTGGTAACATCGTATTCGGGGTCATTTGACTGATGAAATTCGACCGGTGATAGTCAATGGTCAAGAAAATCTTTTTTTGACTACCGCTCGAATTATATTTCTCAACCATTTAGCAATTATAATTTACTGTGCGTATGAGGTCGTTCGTATAGGTAATGTACGAGTAAATGCTTCCTCTGCATCGGCCCGCGCGCTTGACATCGAATGCATCTGATGCGTCTTTATTATCATTGGTAAATAAACGTTTTGAAAATTGGTTGGGTTTTGAAGCATGGAGCAAGGTTAAAACGTGTTTTGCCTCAAGGGATTTGTACAGGTACGCGATCAGTGTAAGAATGTATCCTAAGATAGAGAAAAGAAAAATTGCAAAATTGTACCTATATGCCTGCCGATTGCCACATCTCTCCGCCTGTCATAAACTACCCGCCAATGGTAGAATATTCGTGTTTCGCAATGATAATTGCCGTTAATTGTTATTTTATACGCCAAATAAATACGAGTACTGGATCAGAGCACGCCGACTATAAGAGCCTTGGCATGCCTCAGTGCCAAATACTGAAACTCGAAGAGAGAGAATTGATCAGTAGGGCACAAACACCACCAAATGATATTTGCGTGGGAGATATTGCACATTTGTCGAATCATATCAGCAGCTCCACAATTTCATCAAAAACTTCAAAAATCAAGAAATACGTATTTCGTCAGTTGTTTCCTTATGTCCTTAAATCTTGCTGTGCACAGTTTTCTTTCGGTCCGTGGTGGTCACTTATGAATTACTTTGTTTTTCAATCAGGTTTGTGAGATTTTTTTAACTGCACATGAATGAGCAAAGGCTTCATAGTTATTCACATGCAGGATTTACATGCTGCGAATGGGATTGTTGACATAAACGTCAAGAGAAAGATGTGAAGGGTTCTGATTCCAGAAGCAATGTCTCTGCCAATGTTACTCAATTAATGTTGTTTGTTCAACCTACTGGTTGGTGACGCCTATATGGATTGTTGTCAATACACTGCGATTTAGGGTCCCCGCATCATGAGGCCCGGAAAACGTCCCCGACGTTCGAGTGTCCACACACGTTCGCGTATCCACATGAGAGGTCACGTCTTCTGCGATGTTTTTGACATCTTCGCACGGGAGAGAAAAGGTGTCTGCATGAAAAAGAGCAAATGTGCCAGAACACTCCCCTGTGGCACCCCCGAAGTGAAGAACAGATTATTTATGAAGAAGGGCCATCAACAAAAACGATGGAATCTGTTGCTTATTTAAAAACTTTGAATAATTTTTGTGAAAAGAGATGGGAAATTTGTCATGCAAGTCACAAATGAGAATCGAGTGTGGGAGACTCTGTCGAAGGCCTTTTAAAAGTCTAGAAATATTGCATGGACATATGAGTTTATGTTATAGTAAACGGTCCATGTCGAGCAGGAGACCGGTCGAAGGCCTTTTAAACTTCTATAGAAATGTTGCATGGACGGGTGCTATTTTCTAGTACACGGGCCATGTCGACACATGGTCGAAGGCCTTTAAAAATCTTATTGCATGGACGGGTGTTTTATTTTCCAAAACAACTTCGAAGCTATACAAATTTAGGAAATGAGGCGATATTCTACAGGTCCCTCATAGCTGCGAGCCCCTTTCTTATAAATGGGAATAACTTTTTTGTACGTTTCCAATCTTCGGGAATTCATGTATCTCCTTCGCAAAAAATTATATCAAATTAGGAAGCAAAGACAGATAATTGGCACATAATTGTTCTTCACTTGGAATACGACAGGTAAAAATGAAGACAAATTATTATGAGTAAAATGAAGGATTACAAATTATAATTCTGTCTCAAATGTGTCCTATAAGTTCGGAATTTCGTGGACAGATCGAAATTGATCAGTGAAAATTTGCTCCAGACCCCCAGTTCTTTGTTCTGACCCCCAAAAGGTTCTAAAAATGTGCTCATTTGGGGCAAACGGAAAAAGACCGAAGACTCGTTCCAGCAAAGATGAAAAGTGGCAGGAAAGCCGATGCGATCTTCCATGTTTGGGTATGAAACTTTTGAGAACGAACCTTGAGCCAAAATCCGCCTCCTGCTTCGGCAAGTGTCCGGTCAAGTACTCCTTAATGCCCGGTTGCACCAACAGGGATCAAGCCTTGATCTCGGATCAAACTCTGATCCTGGATCAGGCAATGTTAAAACCCTATGCTTGATCTCGGATCAGTGCTTGATCCGAGATCAAGGCTTGATCCTTGTTGGTGCAACCGGCCATAAGTATCTTCTCCGGGAAGACCCCATGCATTCTTTTTCTTTCTTTCTTTTTTCTTTTTTTTTTGGTTTCGATACGGTGTCCATCCCACGTGTTCTTTTGGAATCGTGCTTTGCGACGTGTGCATCCACTTTGGAGGTCCCGTGTTGCGCGCCTCTACATTGGTGGTGGCGACAGTTGTTTCAAGGTGTTTAGGAGACCCGACAAATGATAAAAAGCCCTATTCAGGCATGAGATACGAATATTTATCAAACTGGTTTCGGTCATCAGATAGGCCTGCCTATATTTATCAACAGTTTTCGGCATTTATCAATCTGATGGCCTCGGTGATTGCGAGGTTAAGCAGCTTTTAATTTCATGTAGGTATACCTAACTATAAATGCGCCGTCATTATTCGGTCGCCAAAGTGCATTCAAGCGTCAGCTCGTACAATCCAATGAACTGCGCAAGCGAAGAAATCGTGGCATTTTTAAAAGCTATAAAAATGGGCAAAATTGGTCTTGCTGCGGCCGTTTTCTTGTTGCGCGCGGTAGGTAAATTGCTAAATGCTACCTTGAATGTGAACGGCTTAATTACCCATGTTTCGGCGTAAATCATGTGAATGCATTTGTCGAAGAAACCTGCGAATACGAGTTGATATAATAAAATGGTTGTCGTCGCCTGGGATAGAATTTTCTATCGCCACCACACTCACATGAAAAACGAGGACATATGTATAGATACAGAGGTTCGTGAACAAACTATACGTCATGTCGCCATATACGGTACCTATAGCAAAGGGGAATATGCATTTTTATACGTGCATTTTATTCTAGATGAATTCTTTCGTCTTGCCCTTTTTGCGCGATCACTCAATCGCGCGTGTCTCGGTTTTTATTCTGGTTTGTTCATAGTTGCGTTCATAGAGCGATGGGAAATTTTTGGCGTTCGGTATTTAAAAGAACGCGTAGCACTGAACGTATTGCGCAGATATTTTCGAACAAACTGCATCCGTATTCAACTAACTTGGCGCGTAATCGGTGAGTTTCGACCATTTGGGAAAATTGAAATAAAAATAAATTGATTTCACTGTTTCACGCGTTTTATCCTGGCATTTCGATAAACTGAGATTATTGCGGCTCACGAATGTGCTGCGAGCCTGTATCAAGGTTCTTCGTAAAACACTTAAAACATGACGAATTGATGATCAAGTATAAAGTTGTTTATTTTATCGATAGTAGGCTTCTTATTCATTTTCAGAATTTATTGTTAATTAATTTGATGGAACTCTAGCTGCAGGTAATGGCGGATGCAGTTTGTTTATGTGACAAAACCTGAAACGCGACGGTTCCTCAGGTCTAAAATTCATGTCAAACGCTGCATGGAACGAGACAGATGAACAACGAAGCCTTTGTTGGACCGGCGTGATTCGGCATTGACCACATAATGAAAAATGAACACGTGGATTTAGAAAGCGCCGACCAGGGGCGACAGTTTGTTTTTTCTTCTTCACACAACCAGCTATATCCTCTATCCTTTTCCTCGTTGTCCCTCTGCCTTTCCGGAATTTTTCTCAACTCCCTGTTATAACCAGTCGTGAAATCCGGATTGCAATTGGGGCCACAACATGGAATTATTTTGCAATTTATCATTCAAATCGCACACGGCAGGAGGCCGGTTTTGTTTTGCAAACGTTCACATTTCCGTAAAAAATGGGGCGCAACCCCTGACATATATGCAGGGTTTCCCAAAAGTCAATTGACAACTCCAGAAAAGTGCATTGCAGTTTTGAAGCAACTTTGGAAACTTTGACTGGAGTTTGTTCCAATTCGAATGGATGACAACTGCAGCAGGCAGCCTGCCAAATCTGAACCTGAAATTTGTAGAAATTGCACTACAAGAGAAGATTGAAAACTAGCAAACAGCAGGGGTTGTCAAGTGACTTTTGGGAAACCCTGTATATGCAAACCAAAATTTCCACTTGGAAAACAGAAATGCATAGGTTTTCCGCAAGAAAACCCCAAGCAAAAGGCAAACAAAACTGTGGATTATATGTCCCGACAGCTCACCCTGTGTTTCTTTCCAATATAGGAAGTGAACCAAGTCATTCCATTAAAAAGTGAAGCAAAACATTTCAGAGTATTATTTGCGCTTTGTTTGCGCTTGTTTGCGTGATTGCGCGCTTGCTGCGGTGGTTCTTTTCCCTCGATGCAAATAAGACGCCGCATCGCTTTTCTTATTAAATAATTCTCAATTTCAGAAGGCTACCCAGATTGCCCGAAAGGATTGCTGCTATGTTTCTGCTTTTGCATAAATATTTTATTACCGTTCTTGGAAAGCGAACAAGACATTCAGGAGAAAAAATACAAGGGGATATATGGATTACCATCACTTTTATTTGAGGGTGTCCCGCATAGTTATATCGAAGGAGCGGCATCAGCATAGCTGCGGGAACCATTCTTCATGGTCAAAAGTGATGGGCATAGTGGTACATGGGCAAGTGGTACATTTTTACCCACTGCAAGACAGTTCTCCGATCACAAAAACATGAACTTCTTGTGCCCACATTTGCATACAACGGTGAAGACAAGACATCAAAGCTGCAAAATCCGAACAAATCGAACATGCACAAAACGATGATTTCCATGGTCAGCACAAAAAATTGGTGGCCTGAAACAGACAGAAGAACTCCCGGATTGAATACATACGAGTATGTTTCCTCTATGCCCTTTTCCTAGTACACTTCCACGTTAAAATGGGCCCACATGTCGCTAAAGTGGTTCTAAATATATGGATAACCGTTGAGGGACACTCTGTACATTCGCTTTCGAGTTGGCAAGGGATCGGTTGAGGGTTTGATGGGAGCGCGGAATCATCGAGTTCAAGGATTACCGCAGTTTTTGTTCCTTACCAGCACTGCTCCGGGAACCACGGCAAATCCTTCTCCCACATCCGCAGGGAAACCTCTCGCCTCGATCGCCTCGACTTCGGTATATCAGGAGGTTTCAACTTCAATTTTGATCAGATATAAATATAATTTCAGCTTTGGCGTCTTAACTCCGCTGTTTCTAAAAAGAACGTAGACATCCACACTTTACGATTCTTCCTTATAGCTGCATAAAGATACATTTTTTCAGCAGATTTAAGATTAGACTAGGCCCGCAAATGTCGGTCGCCTTTTGCTATATAGCAAAAGGCGGAAACAGCAATTTCGTAGCAAATTCTGGATTCTTGAAATCCATTCACAGGCATTTTAAGGGCCTTCCTCGTGTCTCAGACCGTCGACTGGATCGGAGATATGTCGGGGGAAACTTTGTTGACAAAACCCGCGGTGATGGCTCTGTTTAAATCTGTTGCGAGGGTTTTTTTTATCCTCCCTTGTCACGTCGGCGGGTCAGCAAGCAGACTTGTCAATAATTTTCTTTTCCGCCAAAAGGGCCATCAGGGAAGATGACCCCGGATTGACCTATTCTCGGCAGGCTTTCTAGACTTCACACCATCCAGTGCCAGAGTTTGTTTTCGTGCATTTGCGATTTTACCAAGTTTTCTATAGAATTTTTAGCTTTGAATTTTTTTTTATCGTGTTTTGCCTGAGATACATCCTGACGCGTGATCTTCCGAGTTCTTTTGACACGCCTGAGGACACATTCTTCCCCATGGTTCAACAGGCGCCGGGGTAAATCCACAAATTTGGTTTTATGTGATGCCCATAGTAAAAAACCCACACGTAGTTTTGGGAGAGTTTTCAGAAGGTGATTTCATGTCCGGGCTTGCCTCCTTCCTCAAAGGCCGGAACTGGGTCAATTTGCATTTGCACATATCCGGCACTAGCTGCTTCTCTTGCGTTCTGAACTCTGCAGGTGTGTGAACTTCTTTTCCTGGTGTAATTGCAAAGTTGGGAACCCTCTGAAACGTTTCGAAAATTCATTTTTTCAGGCTCGAAATACGAAAAATCGAAAAATACGAAAAAAATCTCTTGTTCGATCCAGCATTGAACTTTGAATTTTCCTTGATCACACGTTAAAATATGCATTTTTCTCTCTAACTTTTACTTCGTTTCAGACTACCCTCCCAGCCAATACAATGGCATCATATGCAACGACGTCATTCAGTCAACCGCTGTTTTCACCTCGAAAGAACTCTGGAGGTTATCGAGAGGTATGTATTGATGTTTTCATGTTTTTGTTAATTTTTCTGACCTCAGTGCATCGCACTCTTGGGTTTCTGTACCCGATAAAAATTAATTCTGTTTGCTAAAGATCTAAGATCTTTTCACTTCCTTTCTTGACAGAAATCTTCAAACCAATTAAAGTTCTCTGTTTTCACATCGCGCGTCTTTCGATCCCAGAGCTTTACAACTGCGCGGTCATGGGAGGATGGCTTGTTTCTCAAATCAGCGGTCAATCAACAAACGAATTGCGTCAATGAACATGATGAATTTCTTTTCCGGAAAACTGTATCAAACGCAGTTGCAATACAGAACGGTAACTTCAGTGTTCATTCTTCATCTATACGTCAGTTTTTTCGACTCATAATTGCCCAGAATTTAAATCCAAAACATTGCCTCACATTTCCTTTTCTATAGTTACATGTTTTCATTTCACTTTTATTCATTTTATATTTCTGAAAAATTCATTTTATTTCATGATCTGCACCTGTCATCCGACATAAAAACGATAGAATTTTTCTCAAATGATTAACTCCGTTCAGAATTTTTCCCAAATGATTAACTCCGTTCCACCATGTTTTGGTCCCATAGAGTCATTCTGTATGCGGCAATGTATGTACAGCTAAGAAATCTGGGAAAACGACAGCGAAAAACATCGCCTCGGAGTCGGTCGTGCCAGAGAGAACGTTGGCTATCCCTGCAAATGTGTGTTGGCCTCTTGCTTTGAATATCGACAGACAGTGCTTTTTAGTGTTCTGAATTTTTCCGCTTGAAACAAATGCTGCAAACACAGGTGAAACCAACGAGATATCGATGAATGAAGAGTGACCGGCGGTCGGGGCCTCACTTCTTCCAAATGCAGACATTGGAGGACTTGGCCCTCACGGAATTAGTTTTTTGATGAGTTTAAATACACCGTGGCCCACAAAAAAGGTACCACCGTTGTTGAGGTTTGCATACCTTTCAGGAGAAAAGCCGGATGTGGTTTTACTGGTTGTGTCAGGTGGCCTTATAAGTTTGTGGACATTTCCAATGTAATGCTTTGTTATTTCGATAGCAGCAAGCACAGCGGTGCCAGAATTAATGAAGACCACAAGACATGTGTTCCGGTTCTGTGCAGAGGCCGAGCGTGATTACGATGTGCCAAAGCCATCCATGTCTGCCTTGCCTGCAAGTAGGACATTTTCCATTGCGAAACTTATGAGCACTGCCAACCTGTTGAGTTTCTCTGGTGGTGGGTGAGAGGGCTTCATCCTTTGTCTCCATGGAAATCTTCCGCCGTGTGAAATGCCTGCCTTCAATTTGCTTCGGTTTCTTCTCATTGTGGTGATTCGCTGCCTTCAATACATTCGCTTCACTTTGGTTACCATGGTGATTTTGTCGCTGCGACCAAGTAACACCGCCCACATGCGCCTCAAAGTGTGCACCGTGTGTTTTCAACGTGCAACCAAGGGGCGAACCCATCCACCAGACTGTTGATACAAGCTGCTTCGTCCATTATCTCTCCACTTAAATACATCGTTGATATTGACAGACACCTGACAAAAAGACTGCAATACGCAACACACACGGCTGAGACGAATGGTTTTGATTTTCGTTCGCGGTGTGCACGCAGCTGCGCGGTTCCGATCAGAGGCGGTTCCGATGTAATTCAGATTTGGAAATGGCTCGGCCGGGAGGAAACAAGGCATTGAGGAAATGAGAAATAGCACACCTGACGCATATCGGATTTATTCGTCGGTGAATGTCAGGCGTCAGCTCAATGCCAACGATCTTCCTCTTAGCGTCAGCAGGGCTGCTCACAATCTTTGCGTGCGGGTTTGCTGCGGTCCTCAGCTTCGCCTTGGCAAGTGTCGTTAGACCAGCTTTCTTAGCTGTACATACAGGCAAATGTGTTGGCCCTGGATCCGCTCCACCCTCGGCCGACTCTTTTGTGAACGTGTGGCCCCGAATTTCAAGGGTCCAGCGGTCTTCAGCAGTCGAATGTTTCAGGGGTAGAATTTCTACGGAATTTCAGGTGTCCAAATACACACTGTACTCATGATTCCAATCATCTTCATTTTTCAATTCACGTGTTTCCTCTTCGGTGGGAATCGGAGGTGGGGCCAAAGTTATTAGGTACGTGTATCTGTTGGAAGACGAAAATTTTTTGTGAAACACTGCCCGCAGCAATGAAATTCAAGGTACAGACAAATGATTCCATATGCCACAAATTTTGTCTATTTCGACGAGTTATCTGCAAGCCTCCCAGTTGCTTCTGTTTCTGCAAGCAACTATGATTGGGCCGTCTCACCCATGCGCACATGCACGAACCGCGACACATTTTTTGTGCCAGGATTTGTTTTTGCGTCATCTTCCTGATCCTGCCTCACAGCACACTCTGCACTTCTGCTGCGTAATTTCTCGCGGAAAAAGAAAAAAAAAACAGATTTGTGGCAAGGAAAGAGGACCTTACCGATTTCCCAAATGCGCGTGTGAACCCGTTCCTTCGTCTTTGAGATGAAATCCGCTTCATGGTTCGAGCTGCCAAGCGCGAGCTAAATCATTTTTAGGATCGTAGCCAAGCCTGCAGCAACTGACTGAAAGCCGCAGAACAGTGCAGAGCTCATGCAGTACAATCCCGAACAGCAGTGGGTCCCTCTGGTTCTGATAAGGCTGCTAGATTTATCGCGCGTTAAGGCTTCTTTCGGTGCTAAACCGTCTGGAAATTTTCTGGGAACGAAGGCGAAAAATACAAACTATAAACATGTTCACGTCATCCGTATACTATTCCGCACCTATTTCAGTCTTCAAGACAAAAAGCTCATGCACCAGAACTGGAAAACGGCGGGGTTGGGTCAACAGGCGCGGCTGACGCCTGTACACTGCCTCCTGTGCCTCCCGCGGACTTGGCATCGGGTCATAATTCAAAAACGCAATGCCGATAATGACGGTTCGAATAGAGGATAGGCACTGTATAGGTGGAGCTCATAGCACTTAAACAATCTCAACTGCCACCGTCTCCCTTCGCATTCTCAACTGAAAGGACTGATTTACCCCTTGCTGCGGAGAAAACAACTTTGGCTGCATTGCAGAAATCACAATCGCGCATTTTGCCTTTCTATTTTCCCATAATTTGAGGATTGGATACCATTCTTTTCGGTGAATATCACGATGAACGTTTTAAACAGGTGGATTATGCGGAAATCTTCGGGGATCCTTTTACTAAATTCATTACTTTTTGCAAAATTTGTTGCTTGCTGCAGGCCGTGGACAAGTCAGTCAATTCGTATACCTTCACCTACGTATTCTGAAGGCCAACTTCAGATTTGACATGCTCGCCAAAAATGAGTTCCCACCAAAAGTCAAAAAACTTGGCCGAATCAAATTCTGTTGCGGCAAGGCAATGGCCAATTTACCACGCATACCCTTCAGCCATCATGCACTGGTTGGTTGTACAAGTGAAACATTAAAAATGAAATGGACTGAATGAAATGGAAATGACGAAGCAGATGAAAATACACCGAATGAAACAGAAAATGTCGATTTCTCCATGCTTTTGACGAGCTTCTGCAGACACGCACTGGCTTTTTGATATTCACAGTAAAAATTAATTTTTTTTACCAAATTTACTTATGGCAAAATTTTATCTTGTTCGAACATTCGTCTCCCCTTTTTTTGGTTGCCTCCGAGTGGACGCATGCGCGTTAAGGGAAGGATTCAAAAATGGAATTAAGGGAGTTAAGGGAGTTCGAAAAGAATCATCGGTTTATCGATATTTCCTGCAACTGCAAAACCCGTTTCTTAACAAAATATTTTTTCCGTCCGTTCACAGTTTATCGGTTTTCTGAAAGTGCTAAACTGTTGCCAAAACACCAACACTCGTTTTGTGTGTCACACCGTCAAACTGGAAAGAAATACTCCATCTTTGAAATTTCAAAGCTTTTCATATTTCGTTGGCATTTCCGAAAAGATGGCATTCAACACGCTGCAAACAAGTGGTGCGCCAAAAGTCGAAGAAAATGCATGGACGTGACTGATTTCGTCTCATTTTGGGTATATGTATCCACCGAACTGCACATCAAATATTTTTTGCAAAGATCGGGGTTTTCACCGTTGATCAAGTCTTGCTGTTGATGTATTCGTGAATGGAATATATCCTGAATTTCATCACACAACTCGAAATAAAGAATGCTGAAATTGAGGTAAAGCCGTTATAAGGAAGTCCTGAAGCTTCCGCCACACGCATAAGGAGGTCGAACGAGTTGGCCCGCAAATTCGTTGGCCTTTCGATGCACCCTGTAATCGACCTTACCTGTTTTTTCTTTTCCACCGGTTGCCCAATAATAAGCGACGTTTGCCAGGCATATTGTAAGCGCCGTTATTCTATTGTGACACATTCAATGTTCTGAAAATGATTGTCTGATTTAATGCTCGTCAGCCTTTCCTTCTCCTGCGCCAGCATGCTGATAATGACATTTTGTTTGACTTTATTCTTCACTGAAACTATTGCCCGTGTTTTGAAATAGGCTATTACCTATCTCCTAGGCCAATGAGGATTGTTCCATGGAAGGCTGGTTGGGGTGGGCCCATCGCTGATAGTCAGAAAGAAAAAGGCGCCAAAATGTATGTATAGATATACCATACAATGGCTGGCAGTGTTTAAAAAGGCTTCTGCAGCTTCATGAGTTCAGAAACGACATACAGAGAATAGCATTGCTATAAAAAAACTCAACGTGTGCATCATGCAGGTCCTGTGTAGTTGAGAAGCAGTAGCCCATTTGAGAACGAAATCGAAGCACATTACCCACATTAATTTTCATGGCAGGTTCAATGCACCAAGACAAATTTTGCAAATAACGCTGCAAAGTAAAAGTAAACAATCAGATAATCAAAATTCAACATTTAAACATGGGATGATTTGAATAAAGGCAGTCATCAGCAAAAGGATGATATCATGAATAGCAATGGACCGAGAACACTCCTTTGGGTAACACTGGAAGTCAAGTCAATGGTGCAGACAAGTGAGAGCAAAATTGAATAACGTTACATTTTGAAGGCAACGACGAACCCTTGCGTATTCATCGCGCCTAAGCTCACTCAATCTTGGAACTGCGAAAAGGAGAGCATGGTTAACTGTATCAAAGGCTTTGGAAAAATCCATTGCTACGTCCTCAATTTGTCCCACCAAATCCAAAACAATTCGTGCGCAAAAGTGGTGAGTTGAGAAGTGCCTTCGCCCGCGCTCTCATGCGAGTGACTATCAAATTCCAAAAATTTTGAACACATACCGTGGGTCAATCCAATGTGGATTAGCAATTTTCACAATAAACAATTCGTGCGCAAAAGTGGTGAGTTGAGAAGTGCCTGAGGCAGCGTGACTGAGGCAGAATAGGACTGCTGGGGCAGAAGTGGACAGAGGCCGACAAAAAATTCTACCTCAGTCCCATTCTGCCTCAGTCCGTTCTATCCCAGTCCCCCGACCCATGTGGTTATCGCCTTCATGCAAAGAGAAAGGTTTCACCAGCTCGGAACGCCCGTCACAGCTTCTCACCTTCATCCCGTGATAAGTGATATTGTTCGTCAAAACATCAGCAAGTTATTTCTTGTTTGTGTGAAAATCTATCGGTAATCTCCTTGCGCGGAGCTGAATTTTCCGATTCTGAATACCACGGCATAATCGTAGCTATGGCTTCGGTTCTGATGGGTATTTTATGTAAATCGGCCTGCGAAAAAGGGCATTTTATCCAAACGACTTATCGCTTTTACAACTCTGCGGTGATGCATTGAACTATCATCTTCTATCGGAGATAGGTTGTTCGGGTGCAGCATAATGGGCAAGTAAATTTAGATCCCGGAAGATCAATGCATCTTTTGCGGAAAACATTAAGTCACAAGCATTTTCCTGGCCATGCATTATTTTTATTTGCTGCCGGTGTTATCTATCCTAGTACCCATTCCCTTGCCTCTTCTCGTACAAAAGCTGGAATGGAGTTCAGTTCGGTTAACAGTTGATTTTTTGAAAAAAAAAACCGGGGCTTTTCGTTCTCAAATTTAATGCAAATTTCAAAAACGATATGCGACCTTCGGTACCGGCGCACAGGCCTGACTAACAGCTCCCTTTGCGAATTTTCAAATAACAGAACTCATGTTGTTACTGAACAAAACTGCGATTCAAAACTCACTCACTCGTATGCCGACCTTTGAAACTCAGATTCCAGAAGCGAAAAACACCGTAGCACTAGAAGGGATGATAGCTGAAACCGAAAGTATTCCAGATGAAATTCGAAAATTGAGAACGTCATCCTCCATGATATTGCATCTGTTCACGCTCCCCCGACAATTCAAATTGAAAATCGAATCTTCGCCGTAATCATTTTCATTGCAGTCATGGGTTTTTGCGGGCAAAGGTGATTACCAACCCCTGCTCACAAGAAACATGCTGCAATTTGCATCGAAGTTGTTAATGCGTGTTGCGAGATTTGGTTTCTTTTCAGGGGCAAGAATATTTCGACTTGCTTGCCAGGCAGTTCAGCATATTGGAATTTGGATGTCGGGTTTTTAATCAGATTTTTACCCGATGATCCGCCTGCCTGATGACACATGGACGGCCATGAATATTGTGGCGATATTTATTCTTACTAGGGGCTGCGCCCCTTACCCAGTAGAGGTTCAAACTGATGGAGCTGTGTTTGTTGTTTTCCATGCACACCACCCATGAGGTACTAGGTACTACCATTGAGGCACGTTACCCTTTATGAGGGAAGACAGTTCCCTCTTACGTCTGTTTTTCCTGCTTGGTTTGTGTTCTCTCAAACATACCCATCTTTCAGTAACCACCCACCTCTTCTCCATTCCTATACCCTTGACGACGCTTTCTCATGATTTTACAGCAAAAGTTACAATTGGGCGTTTTACTGTTTTTTGTTTTTTCAGCTTCTGTTATCCAAGGTCAAAATGGTGTTCAAGCCCAAATCCATGCCATCAAGATGGAAAGTCCAAGTTACTACTGTAGCAGCTACACGCCACCCGCACCCGAAACGATACTGAATTCGGCCTACAGTAAGCATCTCGTCTACATTTTACACGTACAATAATTTACATTGAAATTCCGAACCTAATTTATTGGTACCTGTGGAAACCTTTTGGGGGAAGACAGGTGAATTTCCACATTATTCCTCAATTTCTATACGGTGTTCTCACAGCGTTTTCTTCCTTGTTGTTCTGAAACCTCCTGCGTGCGATGTGAATGAGAATCGGAGAAGAAATGTGAAGTGTAAACTTGTGAAGCATGCAGAGTGATTCAATTGTGGTATGGTGACCGCTGGTCTGGTGAAGAAGGTACTTACACTGTGGTCACCAGGCCAGTGTAACAACAGACATTAAAATGATTGAGGGTTGAAAAAATCTAAAACGCCAATGCCGGTTCAGAAAAATGTGTTGGATGAGATACAAAAGATTTGTTGGATGATAGTGTAGTTTGCTCAAACGTTGGTATGTCGTGTGTGACAATACAAAGCACTTGCCAATGATCGCCTGTCCCGTCCACGCCGGATTACCAGGGGAGTGTGACCTCCTTCGAAGCATCAAGTGGGGGAAGATTTCCAGGCTCCGGAGCCGCTGCTTTAGCAGCATATCAGGCTGGGCAAATGTAGACGAAGGTTTCGCATGTGTGCGCCAAGAATTTTTTTTTTTAACAAACGGACAATTTCATTTTTCACGACAACATTGCAGCGTTTCAAAGCCATAGTTGACACAAAGAACCCCTCAACTGAGCTTGCGGATCTTGGGGCAAGTGCAGCACGCATCTCAGTTTTTGTGATAATTCTGGCATTTGCATGACAGAAAAATACGAAACGAAACTCCTGTTTGATTTTTTCAGGTCCAATTCAAATTCATCGGGCGTCCCCTCCACCGTTGATCGTGGAACCAAGAACAAAGCGTTTGAAACGGCTCAGCTCGGGGGACGTTGATTTGGATGACACTGCCAATGGCGTGTCAATTGTGGGCATTCACCACGGCCAGTTATTGAGCCAAAAGGATGGTGGAAAGGGCGGCGGTGGTGGTGATGGTGCCAATTTGGTGGAGTATTTCAGCCAAAGTCCGGTCTCTTTGGCGAGCCAGGCTTCCAGTTGGCATTCTGATGGTGACCACAGTTCACTGGGTAAGTGTGAAAACGCATGTTCGATTCCGGTAATCGACAGGTTCGATGGAATTCGTTGGGATCCCGGCCTTTTCACAACCGCACGTTTGTGTTTGCAGTTTAGGTAATTTTGTGGCAGCTTGCAGTTTAGTTTTTTGTGCTTGCAGTTTGGTCATGCAGTTTAGTAGATGCATGCGGAGTTTTGCATTTTTGTTAAATGTCGAAATAACTGACATTTCCAACTGATTAGGATCTGCATGTGGCAGTATGCCAGCCTTTTGAATGAATGAATGACTCGTTTATTTTTGGGGTTGCCCCCTTGTCAACGTTATACAATCATTACAACAAACAGAGAGAAAGGCAAAAATATATCCGAAACAAACAAAAATAGGTATGCAATCTCTAGGTATTTAGCAGCATAAACCATGAAAAATAGCATAAAACCTGACATTGAATCAAGAAAAATAATCAGATCAACGTTGTTGAAATATAGGAATGCTTAAAGGGAGATTGAAGGTGGACGCCGGCAATTGATTCCACTCAGCTATAGTTCTAGGGAAAAAAGAAAATTTCCCAACGTCCTTTTCGAAATTGTGCAACCTGATTTTATAATTATGGTCACGGCGAGAATAATAATGTGGCTGCTTCACATGGACCAACAACTCACCCCATCCACCAACATTGGATACTATCAAAAATAGTGCAAGCAACCTGGCCACTTTCCTGCGATTTGCCAAGGATGCGATTTACCAAGAGAGATCATCATTTGAGTAACACTACTCGTGCGCCCGTAATCCCCCATAACAAACCTCGCAGCACGGCGCTTGACTGCCTCCAAAATGTGACAATTTGTTGAGAGGAATGGATCCCATGCAGGGGATGCGTATTCCATTATTGGCAGAACGACACTTTTATAAGCAAGCTCTCGGATTTTACGTGGGCATTTCTTGAAGTTCCGTTTTATAAAATAAAGAGCAGAATTTGCCTTTGCGGCAATACGAGTCAGATGAGACTGCCAATTAAGCTTGCTGTCAAGAATAACACCGAGATAGGTTATCTCAGAGCGTTTAGTCAGTGGGAGGCCACACAGGGAATATGGATAACTCAACTGGGATCGTTTTGTAGCAAAGGTAATAGAATTGCATTTCCCTACACTAACTTCCATGTTCGAATTGGTACACCATGTGGCGAAGCATACATTAAACAGTCATCCGCGAAGAACCTATCTTTACATTTCAAAAGTCTAGGCAAATCATTTATGTAGAGAACGAACAAAAGGGGCCCGAGAATGCTTCCTTGCGGGACACCTGAAGTCACCGGGATAGCAGTTGACACATGCCCATCGATCCTGACGGATTGAACCCTATTTGTATAAGGTATCCCCAAACCCAGGTTACAATTTTCGGATCAAGTTGCAGATTGGCCAATTTGTGGATAAGCAAATTGTGATCAACTTTATCAAAGGCTTTTGCTAAATCAATAGCCACCGCATCAACTTGGGATCCCGAATCCAGCACAAAGGAAACTTCTTGCACGAAAGCTGCAAGCTGGGTCGTACACGAATAACCAGGCCTAACCATGTTGAGCAGGAGAAAGCACTTTATTGTGTTCAAGAAATTCCCGAATGTGAGGTATGGAAAACGAAGACTTATTAAACACTTTAGCAAATGTCGAATTGAGAAGATTTGCTTTACCAGCCGCATCAGCTACTAATGAGGTAGGATCATCGTTATTATCAAACAATGATGGGACAGCATTCCCATTGGATTTAATATTCTTATTAAAATCTTCTTCTTATCTTTTTATTCATTTCGCCGACAAAAGTTTTCACAACTGCAGAAGAACGTCATGAACTTTCAGCGCTTGGATCATAAACTGATTTAGGTTTATAAAACATCAAAAAATCGTCCAAACTTAACCAACGAATGACTCAAGATCAAAAACTTACTGACGTTCTGCTGTAGTCATCAAAGTTTACTAATTTTTGTCGGGAAAATGGGTAAAAAGTAGGCACAATAACCGAGAAATGAACCAGAATCAGTTGGAAGGTCAGTTATAGTGCCGTGGCTGGCTTATTAGCATTAACAGCAAGTAGTTTAGCTGTTGAGAGCTGCGTTTGAAAGGACAGATGTAACCCTGTAGCAGACCCACTTGGCTCCTCTTCTCTTCTTCTGCAAAAAGTCACGCCAGTTCGTGCCAGTCCGTTCGTCCCCCTTTACCTACTTTTTCATCTTTATTTCCCTGATGTCACCAGCAAAGGGCATTAAATTTTGCCCTTCCTTTGGCCTCCGGTGCTGTTGCTCATCCATTCACCACTTTATAACTACGCGGGTACACTATTGCGACTGCATTTATTCGCTCTCACAAATTGCTTCAATGACTTTCTTCTAAGTTGCACACGGGGTGCTTTAAAATTACTGATCAGCGTAATCCGGCCAAGTGGATTGCTTCTACGTGGCAAATGATTTGGTTGGAATTGGGCCGCCTGTCAACGCGAATGCAACAGCCAGCGCAGCATGGGTTCAAACCCCATTTGGCCAGTCAAGAAAAACGAACAAAAAAGATCAATTTTGTGTGGATGGCCCGCGATGCCTTTGAAACACCATGTAGACTATCATCTCTATCACTATTCTCGAAATAGCAATGTCTGTCTCTCTGTGCTTTAGTTCTCTCTGTTCTGGATTTGTCGGAATTGAACAGCCGACCAGGAATTATTAATTTCATAAATTACCGTAATTGTTTTTCAGCTGAAATTATTTCTTCCTCTTTTGCATTGCCCTTCTCTTTTTTCCCTCTTTTCCATTCGCATTTCTTTTCTTTCAACCCCCACCCTGCTTTGATCACAGTGGCGCTTCCGGATTTGGAAATTTTTATGTCGAGCTTTGTATCTACGTATCTGCCTTGCCGCGATGTCAATGAGCTGTTTCCATTGTGCGGGTCCATTTTATGGTTCCGAAGCCCTGTTACCGAATCCCGATTTGTCCTTATTTTAGTCGACCTATAGTGGGGAAGGACTTTCTGAAGGGATTGGCTGGGGGTTGGTCTGCTCAAATGTATCTTCCACAATTACTGGAAGGCAGATTTATTTGTCGCCATGCTTTCCAAGCTCTCCGAGTTTTGGAGATTTTCCGCACAAGCAAGCTCTTTTCTCGTACCAGTTTATCTGTGGGACGCTTTTTGTTGCCTGTAAGTTTTGTCTCGCCCAAAGGTTGTTTTCAAAATTTTGGAAAAGCGCAACTGCAGAGATCTCTCGCCTGCCCAACTATTGCGTTCTGGCATTGCTGGGTCCGATTGTTTTCTGTCCATGTTCGATTAACTGACCAGCACTGCCAGGCTGTCCGCACATTCCTGCATGTTTTCCTTGCGCGCTCTATCGCACGCTGCATGAAAAGTGTTGCCAGTCTGAAACCGCCTAAAATGCTTACTATCCTTCTTGCGCTTGACAATATCGCTGCACGAAAACCGTATTGCCTACCTGAAACCGCCTAAAAAGCTTGCTAACTTTCTTGCGCTTGACAATATCGCTGCACGAAAACCGTATTGCCTGCCTGAAACCGCCTAAAAGTAAAAAGCTTGCAAACTTTCTTGCGCTTGGTAATATCGCTGCACGAAAAACGGATTGCCTGCCTGAAACCGCTTAAAAAGCTTGCTGTCTTGCTTGTGCTTTATAACATTACTGTTTTTTAGGTTCCACTGCACCTGCTCGTCGTCAAACTTCTGCTCACCCCCACCTGCATCCGGCTACTGCTTCCACATCTTCCCGCTCACCTTCCTACAACCCTGAGGAATGCTCTGCCGGCGGTGCTGTCGGCGGTGTATCAAAAGGAACTATCTCCGCCATGCCCAGAAGCTCTCAAAATCCGTCTGGAAGAATCATTGTTGGCACCGATTGCCACCAAACATATCATCAAACCTCTAGTCATAGCGGGTCCAGGCCCGCTGTTGTCAGTCATAGTAGTTCATCGGCAAGTACTTCTTCGTATCATTGTGGAGGTTTGTATTTGAGAAACACGCCGGTTTGAAAACCTGCTGTTTGCATTTTTGGAATGGGAATTTAGCTTAACTCATTTTTGAAGGCCGAAAGTTTGCTTCAGTGCAGCAAAGCGTCCATTTTACTCAGTTGACGGATAAGAAGACGAAATTCTATCCAAAACAAATTTTGTTTAGTAAAGCGATTTGCCAGAATTGGAGGAAAATGACCTTGTAAGGTGACACCTTTGATAAAATTGTCTCCAAAAACCATGGCAGGTGAAACACAAATCTCTGCTGGTTTTCCGGGAGATTCGCACTTTTTGTCAACGATTTTGCTTGTTGAGATGATCCTGGCCTCGTCAACAAAGCATGACTGCTGTGAAGTGTATTATCTGAAGCCTCATCCAATTAGTCTCACGATGCGCTGCCAGCCAACGATGATCCCGGCGTAAAGTAAACGAAACGAAATCATGACTGGAGAGTTGACTGACTGACTGGTTGACTGACTGGAGAGTTGACATGACTGGAGAGAATCAAAATTTTCATCCTTTCTCAAGTTTCCGACCTTTTTTGTGCTTTCAGTGAACCATGAAATTGTTTCTCAGCTGCTTGTGCGAGCTTCAGAACTTCAAGTTCTTCGCATAAGAGTTGATTTCCAAGCCCCTTTAAAACAAATTATTTCGAAGCTTCTTTAAAATAACCTTCACTAAAATCTTTTCATTCCAGCACTTTCTCAGCATCCATCGTTGAATCCATCATCGCTCGGTGGCGCTGGAAATTCATCCTATTGCCAACAATCTTCGGGGAGCAATGTTGACATCCTCTCCGTTCACCATCAACACCACCCTGTTCACCACATGCTCCACGGCGATGGTGGCGGAGGGGGAAGTAGCGGCGGAGGGGCACCAACTGAGGGACAGTCCAAGTATGCCTCCTCCGAGAATGGTCACCATGACACTTTCACTGATTTCGTTACGCTGGTTTGCCACGAAGCTCAAACGCCTCACCACTCAAATTTGCAGGTTTGAAATTGACCTTTGCTTGGTGTGAAACAGACAGGTTTTGAGTTGATAAACGGATTTTCAATCAATTGGGAACCAATTTTATGCACATGGCTCTCTAACGGTGGAGAGATGTGGTCCTGATTTAACCGCAGTTGCGGGTTGAATGCAAAATCACATGGAGAAATACATGGCAGCGCTTTTTCCCGCACTTTACCTAGACCAGATCTCTCCGACGTAAATGGGGTGGATGAAAACTTGGAAACACTTTGGAAAACCTGGCCACACGAGGACAGGAAGAAAAAACATTCTTTTATTGCATTAGAAAAAATAAGTAAGTTATTCTGTTGCAGTTAACAGAGCATTTCGTGCTGTAATCTTTCAAAAAGCTTTCCTCCTCATCATGCAAGTATGCCTCTGTTCCTATACCCCAACAAACGCAAAGTTCTTGCTGAAGGGTGTCCGTTTGTTGAAAGCTGCATCATCGAGCCAGAACCCAAATCTTGTACACTGTCAGTCAGTCAGTTAGCACAGTCACTGAAATTAATTCTCTGATCTTGGAACACCGAGCGAATGTCATCTTATTGACGGAGATATCTGTGGCTAAATTCTCAATCTCAGACTTCCGAATTTCTTGCTGATTTTGTCCCATATTGAACTAACAGAGGGCGCCCACCAAAGGAGGCAGGGTTCTCTCCATCGGCATCCATTCCAGCCCGCAGCATGTCTATTGTGGTTTTAGATTTTGACAGCATTTCAGACAGAACTACAACCCAACCACAATTCATCCATGGAATCCATTTGTGATCGCTGATTGAATTCGTTGAACAGAAAATATTGTAGCTATGGGAAGGAACACCATTGCAGACAGCTTGGCACCGCGTCAGTGCGGGTGGTTTTTGGTTTGGTTTGGATTGTGTCTATCTGTCCCCATCGGCAGATTTTAACGCAATTCTCAAATTGAGGGAAATTGCTGGCTCTACTTTTGTCAACTGACCCGGAAAACAATTTCTGTTCTCACAGATTTTTTATTTTCCTGGAATTGCATGGCATCATTATTTGTTGCAGCTTGGACTCTTCCTCCACGTGAACAGGCCATCACTTTCCCACCCCACAGGCCTGGTTCCTGCCCACAATCTGGTCGCATTTTCGAATTTCACCAACAAATTAACCTGTTTTTTCCTCTCATTTTACAGGGTCTGAATTCCAGAGGTGTTACCAAGTTACCACAATATTATTCATCGTCTATGTTACCACCTCCGCCTCATGTGGCGCGACCTGTTGCAATCATCAGGTCAACAGGTGAGACATTAAACGTCTTGCAGCATGCTAAAATAAAATTACTCATCCACGACAATGGAATTTTTTATTGAATCTGAACAATGTTGTGTCAATTGGATTTTATCGACCAACTTATCCATCCAATTTTCAATTTAATCTTGATTAGTTTGTGCAGGATGAGTAAATTACTCTGTGCGGGATTATGAGGAGAGCTGGAGTACCCTCAGCTGGATAGTTTCCTCACCATTCAGGGTCACAAAGTACGTGATCCATGATGGATCACGTATTTTGTGACCCTGAATGGTGAGATCCATGATTTTAAGCTGACGAAATTGGAGACTGTCTGCACCCTGGAATGGGAGCCGCTGAGGTTTTGGATGCTTATGCGTATTGAAAGAAACCAGCGATGAGTTGACGCAAAACGGGTTGATAAATACCGACAACGTTTCTCCAAAACAGCAAGAATGACTCGCGCTGCGCCTCAGCAGACTGCACGGCAAACAACCCGGC
>JASGXE010012480.1:0-38124 GCA_030068105.1 Sinentomon sp. SZTP_YWyxl
CCATTTCTTTGGAAAAAAGAGTGACCAAAAATTGGCATTTTTTCCCGAAATTCTCACTTTTGCAAAAAAGGCCAACGTTTCAATCGACCGGGAATTGCAGATGGTGAAAGGAAGATTGGGATTCTCCTTGCTCTCAGCACGACACGAAAAGTCCTGTGGTCGGGCAAAGCGTTCGCCCTGGTGCAAAACTCCTGAGCTTGAACAAACCTTCCAAGCATTTATACAGGGTGCCTCAAAATCGCCGACAAATTTTCACCATGCCTCCTCCGACATTCGATGCCCTTTGATTCCTCCAGCCTCGTGACCACTGTTGTGTTATCAAAAAAGGAGGCAAGATTATTTCCAGACCTTCCTTTTTGGAGTAAAAAGAGGCCAAAACCCCAGCAAGAGGTCCATAAATGGAACAGGGTCGACGGTTCGAATGTCAATGGCGCTGAAGCATTCTGACGGTGAAGAGGAGAAGCCCGGATGACTCCGAGTCGGAATGATGATTCCGACTTGAATGAAGCCCGGATGATTCGCGATTGGAACTCCCTTCCTTCAGACTCTTCCATAATCAAAAAATATCTTGTTGGTTCTGGGCTGTTGCCATCGCAAGTTGCTGTCCAATCCTGATTCTTATTTTTGCATTGCTTTTGTGCGTTGCTTTGATTTGATTGGTTGATTCTACATTATTTTTTTTTGTTATCGCCAATTTCCTTTTTTATCGACATTTTTAATTTGCATGTACTTGTGATTCTTCTGCCACCTCGCAGTCGAATTGATTGAAAGAATAAAGAGTCGTTGGTCGATCGAAACGATCAATGTGGAAAATCCTCCTCATGGAGGAAATGGAGGATTTTCCTCCATTAAACAGATACGCCTACATAGTGCGGACTGGCTCTGCAAAAGGAGAACACCCACGTTTCACGAGGCTCAAAACGATGAATGAATAACTGCTTTAGGTATTGGTCTAGCAATCATTGGAAAACTATTTTTCCGTTTTATGAGCATAGGTAATGCAATTTCGCCGCGTGGAAACACGCATGAAAAGAGCTTGTGCAGATTGGGAAGACATTTGTGTGATACCGACAAAAAATATTTCAAGATTTTTAAGATTTGGGGACTTGGAGATTTGGGAGGAATTGGGGAGTTGGGACGAATTGGGGACTCGACCCTTCACGAAACTGCTTCATCTGCGATGCAAGTGAAATTGGAACTATTTTATTTCTACTGGGTGGCGAACCTACACCTCATGGAAACAATGGCAATAGAACAGAACGAAATGCATGAAAAAAGAACAGAAAAAAGGTCAAACGGAGCGAGTGCAACAGAACCCGACTCATTCAAACCTGAGCTCCGACCCCTGCTCAGACAAGCGAGAAAATGTAACTTTTACACAAGGCTTAGATAACTACTAATTTCCCAAATGCATCCCGGACAAGATTATATAAATAGCAAACTCCTCATAAGCCCATATGCTGGGAGAACAACTTAATCTTTCAGACAATAATTAATGGACAACACACCTCCAAAAAGCTTGTAATCCTTCCGAAAACGCGAAAGGCGTATGGGGATGAAGTCTTTCGAAAAGGGATGGGTTTTCGAACCGCTGCAGCACTTCCACGTTGTGTTGAATGAAGTGGGATCCGGATAAGCAGCAGGCAGAAGAAAGTCCAACCCCACATCACCCCACCCCACGAAGCATCGAAGGAAGACGTCGAAGAGGTGCATGCATTCGTGGAATGCGAACACCGTCTGGAAATGCGATGAAGGTGGATTTGGAACTGCGGGTTTCGAAGTTGCGTCCGGAGGTTCGACCATTACGGTCGACTTCCGTGTCTTATCCACTGTCCTATGGCAATTCCCAAGGACTACCTGGAGATCGATTAGAGAAGGTGCACATTTGGGGTCTCACCTGGGCATTTCAAATGGAATGGACTCGGAGATGTGGTTAACACACACCTGCGATCATAGGCCACAATATTCGGCCCGTGCATTGTGGACACCCTTCGACTCGACATAACTGAGAAACGGTTGCAACTCGGGAGGGAAATTTAAATTGAGAAAAGGGAAGAACGCAATTTTTCACAGGTTGGTTCTCGCAATTTATGAATCTGTGCGGAAAGAGCAATTGTTTCTAAACACTGCGCGGCAGGTGCCAATTTTCGAAACACCCCACGCGGAGTGCATCTGTGCCGCAGATCGGTCACATTTCGAAACACCCTGCGCGGAGTGGTTATTCCAAACACACTGCGCAGTGGGGCCAAAAAATCGAAAGCAGTGGGTGCCAAAAAAATCGAAAACAGTGGGTGCCAAAAAATCGAAACACCCCGCGGAGTGCCGTTATTCGAACACGCTGCTGGATGGGTGCCATTAATCGAAACACCCAACGCAAAATGCGCGGAAGTTGCCATTTTTCGAAACGATCCCATCACGCGGCAGGGCCGTCATTTGAAAAAACTTTCTGTCCGAGCGATCGGTAACCTGTCACCCGAGGAACACGGAATTCGGAGATGAACCAGAATAGAAAGAAAGCGGAAGAAAGATGTCACTGAAACCCGAATATTTCTCCGTACCGTGGCTCGGATGAGGAATGAGAATGGCCACATTCGCCAAATGGAAACCGCTCAAATCAAATTCCCCAAGGCGTCATCATCCACATGAAGCCACAGGTCGTACCGACGTCTTCCAACAAGCCCCAATCACCGCTCAATCATCGATCATCCCGAACAGGAAATTCGCTTTTCCCTTCTAGGCATCCGAGAGATGGATAGGGAAATTCTCTTCTAGGTTTCCCCGAAAGAGGGGGGACAGAGCGGAAATGGCAATAAAAAAGAGAGATAGCAAAAGCAGTATTCCGTTTGGATTAAGTAAATTCTCGGAAATCGGAAACGCAAGTCATGACTGTCGATGGGTCGCCTGCCCGCACAAGGCGATCCGAAAAACCAAGCCAAAAAAAAAAGAAAAAGCCCATGCATCACCTTTTGAACATGGTCCAAAGTTCAGAATCTTCTGTCAAAAATTATTTAAAATTTTGCTATTTTTCCTTCTGATAATGTGGACTGAAGAGTTCGCCGTTCGGGCTTGAACACTCTGGAAAATATGTACATTTGTCGGAAAAAAAAGTATAAGTACCTCGCCCAAAGAAAAGGCAAATGCCAGAAAAATCGGAAAGTCGAAATTTGTGGATGCCTGCTTGAGTTTTTGAGAAACCAGACAAGGCAAGGCCCATATTCCTGATCAATTCGTGTATTTTCAGCCGATCCTCCGTCTCCTTAAAGATACGAAAAAGGAAGGAGTCCTTTTGTGGAATGCTCAATAACAAAAGTATGGGGGTGTACAAATCTGAGGGGGAAAGGATGAGGCGGAAAACGAAGATCATCCGAGACGGAGAAAGAAAGGCAAAAGGATGGGGAAGAAATCACGATAAGAAAAGAAAGAAAGAAAGAAAGAAATCTCGAGAGAAATATTAGAAGAAAATGGAAAAGGAATTTATCAAAATCCTGCCGAGTCGTCTCTGCCTCTGTCGCTGTCCTGTCCCGCTGTCATCCGGTCCCGGAAGGGGACAGGTACAGCGCCTGCAGAAATGTGAGGGGGCGAGGAGTCGGACACAAAAGCTGCAGCCAAAACAGTCCCTGCAGACGGCTGGGGACTTTGACACCTCGCCGTTCTGGAAGAAGCGATGAATGAATGACTGGGGGATTGAAGGGGACACCTGTCCGACCCCTTCTTGGGCACTCCTTGAGGGGTGCCCCCAAGGACTGGCAACTTGTCGTGGGGTGGGACAGCGAGAACGGTGCGTGATCGATGGGAACGCAGGCACAGAGCCTAAATAAAAGGCAAGGCTAGGCTCGGCGGGAAGTGAATGCCAGAGACAGCCCCCTGATCACAAGCTGAGCATCGAGAACGGTCCCCCCTACGCCAGGCCCAACCTGACCTGTCCTGTCGTGTCCCCCCGCTCCATCATTCCGGAAGAAGGCACTTTTCATCAGATTTTATTGTTTTCTTTTCTCGAGAATTTCATTTCATTTCTGCCCAAACAAGTTGACACGATGAAAAATTTCAACCTGTCTGTCATATAATTGCGAGAAAAAGAAAGCCACGCATTCCTTGGAGATGCTGCGGATGGGAAATGGGAGAAAGGGAGAGAGAGAGAAAAATGAAGAAAATGGACGGAAAAAGCGTCTCTCAGACACCGCAGAGAACAGTTGCGACGATAATAATTCATTGAATAACACTTTCCAGGGGACAATACCAGGACCTTTCTCCTGAGGGTTTGAGCAAATTCAGGAACAATGCAAGCCAAATACAGGAACCGTAAGCTCACTCATATTGCAAGCACCAGACAAAGAAAACATTTCGGGCACCTTTTCAAGCGACTGATGGGGAAGGGAACACATGCAGCCATAATTCTCAATTTCGTCTTCACCTGACGTCAAAAACTCGAGAAATACCTCAAATAAACGAAGTTAAAGCGGCCCACAAGTCTCCAAAACAAAATGGGTCTGCTGGATACAGGGTGTCAAGAAATGGTGATGCCATTGATAGGGGGGATATTCCTGATGTCCATCAGGAACATCCATAGTGCCCCACCTTTTTCTTTGCACCCTGTACACTAGACCGCACACACCCCATTGCGAGTTGACTCGCATCTGCGCCTCCTTTTCACCCGCAACTGACAGATAAATCTTGGCATCACACGAAAGCAACATCAACCAGGCCGGATCGTAAGTCAACGTGAGACACGGCAGTCTCTTTCCGAGGGTTCTTTCCTTAAACTTCCGTGGATATAAAGCCAATCTAGGTGGCAGATAGGCCCACAAGGAATACGGGTAATAACATTGACAGCTAGAGTAGAACAGCGCAGTCTATAATGGTGGAAGTGGACGCTGGCCATAATGGGGAAACGTGACACGATTTAGCAATCGTACAGCCAGCAAGCGCAAGCAGCAGGCCAAAAGCTGTTACATGCTACAGGTCAATTGCCAGGCGGGTGCCGTTCCGAGTCTAGTCGGGAAAAGGCCGAAACCTAACATCCGGTCGTGTCTCAGAAAGGCAGCCGGCAGGTCGGGTTGTATAGGTCCTCTGTAGCTATTGATGCGAATATAGGGAAAATTAGGGTCGCAACGCGGCCGACCGACCTCTGACGCGGTTGAGTGGCGGTTATGGCCGGAGGCGGGTTGGGTGCGGCCGGAAGCATCAACGTCAGACGAACGAATGACAGCAAGGGACCAACCAATCCAGGATATTTTATTTTGATGCAGATCCGAGCCAAAGAACGGAGAATGGGGATGGTAATTCGATACAGCGGCTGATGAGATTGTTATAGGTGTAAAGAGTCCAGAAATGAAGGCCATTGGTTTTGCTTTCTTCACCTTCGGCAAGAGGGTTGTTGTTTACAGTTGGCCGACTTGGCCGAACAGTATAGTTTGCACATGATGCCAAGAAAGTGGCACCGAGTGTTCGTGATGGGAAACCCGACTTTTCGTTGTCGAGACGTTTCGTGATGCCACGGATCGAACAAAAAAGCTGACGGGCTGAAGTTGCCATTCTGACATTAAGACGCAGACCATCACTCGACCACTTTGTTGAAACTCGAGTCCACCATGGGGCCAATCAGTAACAGATAAAAAAATGTCGCTGGCAAGCGCCAAAATCAAGACGACGAGGGGAGAGGAAGGACCAATTGCTCGGTCTACAGTAGAGCTGTGCTGTCTTGAAATTCAACTTGTCAAAAATCTGAAATCGCTCCCACAAACTTGAAAAAGGATAAGATACGATATCGCCATGTTCCCGACTCCCGCGTTGCACAGCCGGGCAGTGCAGTCCTGTCATAACCAACAGCGCCTAAAACCCAACTTCCAAGTGCCAGGCCTGTCACCTATCGCATTTAAAATGTCAACTGTCGCACCCGAGGGCGTGGTGGAGTAGAGGCCAGGCCATCGCAGAGATATTGTTAAGCGCCAAAAGGCTGCGTCAGATATCCCAAATCAAATTAGCGCCATAATTCCAGCGCTCTATTTCAGAGATAAAAGAAAGTCTTTTTGAGCCACATCAAACTTTTCCAAACAATTTACTCAACCGACGTTCAAGGCCGCCGTAGAGTTTTCCGAAGAAAATTTCAGACTTATATCACTCGGGAAAGGAAAATACAGAGTCCTGAAGAGGATGGAACGGCGGCTGCACCGCTCCGTTCAAGATTGTTGAAAAACTTGGGAAACCACTGAGAACCAAATTCACAAAACAATAAAATGTGTAAATGTCTGGGCAAAAAGACCACCAATAGAATCGCTACAACGAACGAGAAACGTTGAAACCAGCGGCCAATGTCTGATTTCAGAAAGCGTGGGTGTTCGCCGCATATTACAACCATTTGGCGTTGTACGGTGCTCAAAATATTCTCAAATGGATGTGGACATGCACTGGATTCCTGAAAATTGCAGTCACTCAAACCATGATGAGTTCAGGTCAGTTAGTTTGCCTAAAGCAATTCACAAAAGTCCCCGAGAAAAACCTCTTCCGAGTGGGGGATTTGCTCAATGCAGGGTAATTCAAAGATCCTTGTTTGCGGTAAATTTACGCCTTTTTCACGTCACTGCCCTGTCCTTCATAATGAAGCTCTGTGCGTTGTTTTCGAGTCCGACCGACCTGCAACTCGACATATTTAAAGCCCAAAACACCAAACGCTCTTTTAGTTATCTATCAGCCAAGCACGTTTACGGATATCGGAGTAGCCAATTTCGGGGCCGTGGTTTGCCGTTCGTTATTTCAAAGACAAATGCCAATCTCATCAGACCTGACCTGTGCACTCACCCTCACCACCAATTTTTCGTTGTCAACCCACTGGATGACATCCGCCTATTGGGCCAAAAGACGTCCGCGAAATTGCCTCGTCAAAATGTGGTCAGGGATTCGGAACTATGTTAGCCGATGGAACTACTGAAGCACTTTCGCGATGAGGAAGAAGGCCTATTCAACTTTCCTCTCGTAGAAACCACTCCAAAGAGGTGATGAATGACAGATGCACATGTCCTCTGCACAGCGTGGAGGAAAAGCAGCTGTGAAGGCCTACTCCTGCTGCCAACCGAGCAGAAAAGCTTTGACAAATTGGGTGAAGGACTTCGTGAAGAGCGACCATTATATCGGCATCGGCATCACCTGCGCACAATACATGGTCGATTAATGGAACACACACAAGACGTCCGATGCAGATGGCAAGAGAAAAAAAAAACTTATTTCCACACACTTCGACCGATTCTCATCTCATTCGGTTCGACGCGCTGTGCACAAAGACGACATGTGCGAATTCTCAACAGTCGACAAGACGGCCAAAGCCATAATATACGTACAGGGTGTCCCAATAAAAAGGTAAGTGAACGCAAAACACCTTTTTGTAAATGTTGAATTTGTTATTTATTCATCCAGCATTCGAACTTCTGACCTCCTGAGGTGATGAAGGTAACTCACCTTCACAATTCCAGAAGGTCAAAATTTCGAATGCTTGATAAAATCAATCAAAAATTTAACATTTACAAAAAAAGTGTTTTGCGTTCACTGATCTTTTTATTGGGACACCCTGTACTTCTTTCCTCCAGCCCAGCACTTTCCCAGGAAAGCCTGTAGCAAAAGCATCCGTATATGTATCCGCTGTGCCTCAGGGTGTTCAGAAAATCATTTCCTCCAGCCCAGCACTTTCCCTGAAGCAAAAGCATCCGTATATGTATCCGCTGTGCATCAGGGTGTTCAGAAAATCATCCGAAATTAGTTGCATTCCCCAGCATTTTTGGGACGCCATTCTGCACAAAAGAGGTGGAGTGACATTTTGTTGTCCGATGGCTTCTGAGGCACTTTTCGGGAAATGAACGCGAGGGCCTCAACCCAAGAGAAATTTTTGATGACACCAAAAACGAAACTTTTTGTCGCCTGCCCGACCTCATGCGTGGTGCAGTGATCACAGAGCTTCGGCGTCCGCGACCCAAGCGCGGTGCGAGCTCGAATCCCACTCGAGACGCGATATTTTCCCCCGCATGCACCGCATCTTTCCATCGCATCTCGGATTCGCTGCCACTGTATCTCAAAAGAAATGTTTTTCATTTTTCTCACATTTTAGCAATTGGGATGCGGTGTTTTATTTTATTGTCCAGAATGGCGCACCACGATGTCGGACAATACAAACCTGGCAAACGTGATTTCCTGAACAACCTGTGGATATGTCGATGTTTTGCGAAGCTTGAATCCATGCAATTCGTTTGTTGCCTTTCAATTCAATTCGAAGTGTTTGTTGCTTGGCCCAAAGCAACACTTAAGCAGTGCTTTTAAAAAAGGCGGATTGAAAAGGCGTCGGCACAGCGCCACCAACACGTCCCTTCGCATCGCGCAGCTCATTTCACGCGCACAAAAAAACGCAGGAGGTGCATTAGCGCGAAAAACACGACGCTCTTATGAGAAATCAATCAATCAATGGACAGGTCGGTATTGGTTCTCTTTCAAGTACTTTTCCAATGAGTGCATTTTGCAAAAGTACGTTTCGTATAAATAACGAGTGGTGGTTATGCCTATGGGTGGTGCTTGCGTAGGAAAAAGCGAACCAATCTACATTTCAGAACGGAGAGGAGTACTTTTCTTGCGTCTGCAGCAAAACGACCCGGACAAGCGCCATCAGCCAGTGCCTCCTTTCGAGGCACTGGCTAGTATCTATAGGAGGCACTGCATACTGCATCAGCATTTCCATTTCCGCGGAGAGCGCCGAGAAGTCTCAAGCTGACCACACAAAGAAATTCCTACCGTTTTGGGCAATTCTCCATCCATCTAACTACGTATTAAAATACCCATAGGTACCTCCCTAAAAGAAGAAAAAGTGTTTGCATAACATAGACATAGGTTAGGCAAGGTTCGGACAAATCAGTTAGGTAGGTTAGTTTGGGTTTGATTAGCTTTCTTTTTCTCTTTTTTGGGCACAACCCCGAATTGGGAAATCGGGGTTGTGCCCAAATCAGTGTGCAGAATTTAAATATGCCACCCGGCAAGGCCGCATAGATGGCACTCGGTAAAGCTCGCGTGAGTTGAGCTCGTCAGCCTGCTCTGCCACTTTTTTGGAAATATGGGTACAGCAAGGAAATTATACGCACATTAGAACTGGTGAAAAAAATCGGTTGCTTGCATGTTCTGCTGAGCTGCGTGCGACCCTGTCCCCTGATCATGGGACAATCCGAAACCATCATCGGATTCCACCACAGAACCCTAAGGAGACATTTTTCTCCTTCATCCTTTTGCGGCTCATTCCACATTCGAAACGCCAGAATGGGCAATACTTTCATAAGCAAATGCAAAAATAAGAAAACGAAAAATATGAAAAGCGCGATAACATTGACTTACCTTGACCTCCCCTCCAGTGCATGGAGGAAGTGGCTTGGTTGGTGATCAGTTCTCATGACGACAGGTGGTCAGTTTGCGAACAGCTGTCTGCCAGGCCGCACTCTCTCTTTCTCCAGCGGCAGCGAAGGAGGGATGCCGCTCCCCCCAACCGGGGGGTGGTGCACGGTTGCGGGCACGCACGCACAAATACGTGGCCGCCTGCGAATCTTCAAAGAGATACGACGGGAGTGGTGAGAGATGACGGGTGATAGCAAGAGCGAGAGACAGAGAGAGAGCGAGAGAGATACAGAAAAGAGGGAAGGGTAATTGGCCACCCTGGGAGAAGAAAGATGGGGGGATTGGCGCCAATCCTGCCATGAAGATGAAGCCATTTCAAACTCAACCCTCCGTGCTTTTTTGGCCGATGGTTTCAGATTAAAATTTTCATGACCCGGTGAAATTACCAGGAGCTACAGGCTACCCTGATCCCGCCCACCGCCGATTATCTAAGCCTAACCGGCCCTAGTGAAGCTATTATGCATGCACAGACAGACTACAGGAGCCTGGTACGGCGGCAGTCGGTACGAAGGTTCCTGTTTTTATTTTTAGGTTTTATTTTCCAACCAGGCAACGTGCCAGGAATCAGAATTGCAATGTTAAAACTGTGTTAATGCATCTCAGCACAGCGCAACAGAGGACTTGCAGAGAGCGAGAGCGAGGAGCCAGGCCACATTAGAAGTTGGAAGTTCCATTTGGACGAATGCATGCATGCTAAAAAGTGTAGCCCAGAGAACACACTTCGGTATCTATTCCCATCGGAGGATGCTGTATAGGGAGGCGATTGCGCACGGCGTTGGGAAGTTGGAATGACCAGGAAACGGCACAAGAAGCAGGGTGTTCGTGAAAAGCAGCATGACCGAGGATCAAAAATCCAATTCGGCCCTAAATTACGCCAGGTTGATGGTGTCGGCACTCGGCAGTCAGTTTGGGTGTTTTGCAAGGCAACTACCGTCTCACGTTGTGTATCAAAACGATGCCACAGGGATGAAATAGCCTAAGTGATTCGCCGTGCACAAATTAAAACGAGCTAGGTCTAAGACACTTTAATTTCCATTCCTGTGATTTCCCATTCAAAAAGCATTGTTGCTCAGCAATGAAAAAATTTCATTACGTTTTCACTTAGCTCCTTTTAAATTGGCCACGCTGAATCACTTAGACGATGTCATCCCTGTGGCATCGAAAAGAAACATTTTGGAAAATTGAAAGAGCGCCATATCACACAATCACGTTTGGTAAAACATTAAATCTGTACACACAACCCCGCAGGACAGAGCATAATGAATCTTGCACTGGACAAATTCACAAGAAATACACTGGACAAGAAAAGTTTAGGAGCGACAAAGTGGAACAAAAAGGCTTTGCTGCAAAAGTGTGAGCGACACCCCGCAGGAGGGGCCAAAGGTCAAAAGTACTTGGGCCACCGAGAACGGAAGGGAAACCCCAACCACGTGGAATTATTTCCGAAGGGACAGTTCATAAACACGAAAGAAGGTCCACTGTTGAAAAAAGGAAGTGTATTCTGAGGGACATTGTATCGTGCTTAATTTCCCCGAACTGTCATTAAGACGATATCATCGCCATAAATACTGTTCCAGCACTGTGTCCTGACCACCGACCAAGCCTAGCAGGGAAAATTCCACAAGCACGGTCCACGGTCCTTCGTTCACCCCCTCCTCACAGATTCAACATCGGAGGAAAAACGAAACACCGCAGAGGTCGAAGGGAGGGGGAGAGAGAGCGAAACCGAAAAATGCATTTTGTCATTTCAGCGCCGCTGCAAATTGCTGGATGGCGTTAATTTTTATTGGTTAATCCCAAGCGAATGGGAATGAATGGGATGAATCTCTGCTATACCTGCTTTTTCTTTCTTTTTTTAGCTTTCAGGCAAAAAAGGACAACCCCATCTCTGCCGAGAGTCAGAGGTTTAAAGCCAGTGTGGCTTCACAAAATTTGCTTTTAAAGCGATTTCCCAAGCAGGGACAATGAGCCTCTGTGCCGAGTCTCCTGACGCAGAGCCCCACAGCATGCGTGTGCACCAGGAATTTTTGCTCTCAGGTGCCGAGGTGCAACGATGAGACCGAGACCTTTTTACGTTACTTCACATGTAACTCCAGCGGAAGTGAGAGCATAATCCAATTTTGTTCCCTTTTATACTTTTATACTTTTACTATATATTTTATTTTGTTCCCTTTTTATTTTATATGTGTTTTGGTTTAAAGCAATCCGGAATTCCAGCCCATGGCCCTGGCTGTATGGAATCAAGAAGTGGACCGAAGTCGACCACAAAGAAAAACTGGGTACTTTTTACATCAACGTGATTCAATTAACTGGAACCAATAATAAACTGCACGCGCGGTGTAACACCATTTTCTCTCGCGGCAATTTTTGTCCCAAAACGACCTGCTTGCAAAGTTTTCTGTCCCAAAACCACCTGTTTGCATATCGTTGTATGTCCAAAACCACCTGCTTGCAAAGTTTTCTGTCCCAAAACCGCACCTGCTTGCAAAGTTTTCTGTCCGAAAACCACCTGTTTGCATATCGTTGTCTGTCCAAAACAATCTTTTTGCACATGTGGCTTTCTGTCCGAAAACCATGTTTGGATATTTTTCTAACCCAAAACCACCTATGTGCATAGTTTTCTGTCCCAAAACAACCTACTTGCATAGTTTCCTGCCCCAAAACAACCTTTTCGCATAGATTTCTTTCCCAAAACCATTTGTTTGCAGTTTTTTCTTTCTTCTGCAAGAGGCGTGAGGAACATAAAGCTGCTGATGAGGTTTCAAAGTCAACTGGAAAATCAGGAGATCTCGCAAAACCAATCCGCGAGCAGAAAAGTATACGGCGTCCATCTCAACGATGGACTGAGGTCTTTTGAGCCTCTGCAGACATGCGCGTCGAAAGCATTCGCATAAAACAATCGGAACGGAACACGATGATCTTTCCGCTTTCCTTCGCGAGACATCGGAAAACGTCCACCTTCTTGGGATTATTCCCTTCTAAGGAGTTAAGCACTACGAGAAGAGGGGAGAGAGAAAGCACGTGAGGGAGTGATAGATGGAAAGACAGAGGGAGAGAGGGAGCGTTAAGGATGAGAGATGGGGAGGGAGGGAGAGAGAAAGGGGAAGAGAGGAAAGATGGAAAGAGAGAGGGAAAGAGAGAGGGAAAGAGAGAGGAAAAGAGAGAGTAATCAGCGCAAATGGCTTCCAAGCAGGAAGCACTATTCCAAGCTGGATATTTCAAAGAACCATTCGCAGGTGGGCCTTCGAATTTTTTTCTTTTCAATAATGAATCGCAAAACCTGTAATCGGCTTTGCTTCAAAGCCAAGCCAGGTCAGGTCATTTTGCCTGCTCTGCTCCTGCAGCAGAACAGAAGTTGCAGTTCATCATCATCATCATCTGCAGGTGCAGCAGAGAACATCTGCAGCAGACAGAAAATTGATGACCCATACTTACCTACTTACCCCTTGCCGCTCGGGGGAAAGCGGAAAGGAAGGAAGAAAAAAGAAAAAGAAAAGAAAAAGGGTCGAAAACGGCCTTTTCAATTTCGGGAATGCGTCTCACCCGTTCGCCAGTTTACAAACCCTGCCGCGACTTTAGATGGCAGGGTTTGTAGCCATCCGGGGCCCCACGCGAGCATTGTGTTTTGCCGAGAGGGGACAGGGTTAGGTAAGGTTCAGATAGCTTTAGGTGAGAAAAAAATTATTTTTTTCCTTGCGAGTGAAGGGCCCCAATCGAGCATTCTTGCACAAAACGCACTCTGCCATCCAAAGTCGCGGCAGGGTTTGTAAAAACGCTACCCATTCCCGATTCCAGAGTTGTTTGCTAGAGTGTATTTTTCTTCGAAAAGCAACGAAAACGGAGCCATATTTCGGATCCTGCTCGCTCTTTGCATTTCGTTTCGTGACCTCACACAACTGACAGACCTTTGCGTGTAGGTATATACAGGGAAGCCCAAAAGTCTTTGGCCATAGGAAAAATGTAAACTTGCTCTTTTTTATCATATTTTGTGATCTAAATTTTTTTCCAGCTCTAAACAAGGATATGAACACTTTTACCGGAAATGATAGTTCCGAATAAGGTGGTGGAATTCGTGGTTAGAGCTGTAAAAAGTTCCAAAAAATAACAAAATTAGATAAAAACAGCAAATTAAAATTTTTTCCATGTCCAAAGAATTTAGGGTGCCCTGATGCATTTCAGTTTCCTATGCACATTCAGTTTCCATCTAGATCTGCGGTTGGAGCTAGAAAAAGCGTCAGATAAAAAACTACGCTAAAAACGGCACATTTTTCTTATCCTATGGCCAAAGACTTTTGGGCTACACTGTATAAGAAAAGCCATCTGCAATGAAAGTATGTGCACGCAACGAAGCAACGTGATCTTTTCTCTTTGCAAAAAACAACAGTTCCAGCACTGGAAAATGCAAGACCAGCTTCCATTCATATGTTGTCAGTGCTTATACGAGTTGCATAGCATACGAGAATTCCGTTGGAATTCTTCGGAATTCGCATGGAATTCACGAAGAATCCCCTGGTTCGAATGGGGGAGGGTGCATGTCAGGTACGGAGGTGTCCAAGGAGCCCAGCTACTGGACAGGCGGAGGCGTTCGTCAAAAGTGATCAGCGAAGTTTCTCGGCTGAATTCGCAATTTCGTGTAGGGATTTGGTGGGATGCACTGAAGGGGAAAAGAAATCACACGCGTGTGTTCGTGCAGCACGGCCGACGTCAAATGGAACTTCCAACGAGTGCCTCCTCAGTCCTCCGGCAGAGCATGACCTCGTTTGTTGACCTAACCGTGAAAATGACCTATGACCATATCAATTAATGAAAAAGACGGTCCAACCCAATTGTTATATTAGGCGGCGATCCATGAAAGATATTAGCCAATGCAGCAAGAAACGCAATGTGCACAGACCTTGTCGGCGGATGCATGGACCAAACAAGGCCTGGAGGTACAGACAGAGAGAGAGAGAGAGAGAGAGAGAGAGAGAGAGGGGAGAGAAGAGAGATAGAGAGGGAGGCAGAAAAAGGCCGGGCAGTCACGGCGTGCGCGGCAGCGGAACATAGGTGGTATTGTTACCAAGCGGAGACGAACATAATTGACCAACCAACCAAGCTGGAGATACAGACAGAGAGTGCGTAAGTGCCATCGCTCAACTGATGCAATAGCAAACCACAGACGAATGAAAAAATGTAATGTAAAAAAACATGAAAAAAAAAACAACACAAATACAACTGCAAGTAACATCGCAAACATACATTTCAATCAATCAAACAATCCAATTAGGCTAACAAGAAGGTATACCAAGAAGGCTTGCAGCGTATAGATTCATATGCCAAGTTCTGCCAAAAGTATCGAAATTGTATGGTTATGCGAAAACGAATTAGGTGAAACGAGAATCCAATAAGGTAAAAAACGAACGAACGAATGAATGAAAAAGGAAGGTATAAATAAAACATGCACACCTCTATTTGTCTTCCCTCAACCAGCGTGCCATGTAGCTTCTCCCGTGCTCGGTCAGCATCAGCACTAGTTGCGAATGTTACAAAACCGAATCCCTACATGCAAAAAAACAAACAAACAAAACAAAAAACATGCAGATTTCATTGTTGTTTTATAGTTGCAGTGGCTGTGGGTGGTGGTCATTTAAAATCAGTACCAAATTGCTGGGGGTCGGGAAACAAATCAACAATTACCAATCAATATCAAATCAGCCAAGTCGATTAATCAACCACTGAAAGGTGTGTCAATAAATGCGGCTCCTTTTCTTCAAACTGCCACTTTGTTTGAGCAAGTGCACAAGCATCCGTCTGTTTTGAATGCGATGCGCCCATCATGTTTTCAGTTGTCTGGTGACGCTCATCTTTCACCACAAACACAATGCGACCTTCGGTTTTGGTTCCTTGGCAACGCCCTTCCGCTTCAACTACAACGACATATCCAATGCGTTCCACTTTGCGATTTGTGGTTGTCCATACAAAGAAATGCTCATCTCACTGCAACATGATGCGCAAGTCCCAATGCAAAAAGAACAAAGAGCAGAATGGCCCCTGTTTTCCCAATCGGGTATGCAACACACATCACAGAGATGTGTTTAGCCCCTGACTACAAAAAATGAAAAGGGAAGCGAATGGCTGATTCGGTTTTCTCGCCAATCGCTCATCGGCGTTCGTTGCATTTGGTTGCTCGGCTACGCTCATTCGCTCGTTGCATTTTGGCATCCTGTCATAACGCTCTAGCGTATTCGCTGCGTCTTGGTTGCCTGGCAACGCTCATCCCTCACATTGGAATTTGATTTCTTGACAACGCTCATTCGCCTTCGTTGCAATTTAGTTTCCTGGCAACGCTCATTCGCAAGCAGCACATTTGTTGAGACACCTTTCATCACATGAAGGAAAATTTTTCCATCTTTTCACACACTGCCATAGAATAACGTGGGGAGAAGATTGTGTGAAATCAAGCTCAGCTATGATGTATTAAACGAAACGAAACGAACGAAATATGCACAATCATAATATACATGGCATTCCGGTCATGATCATTCAAGCATTATGCGTGTTCACGATGCCATTGATGCCATTTATAGCGTGAGTTTGTGTACAAAAACTGCTTTGCATAAACAACGGACTTCAGCTTTCAAAAATGGTGATCAAAAATCTGCCGCAGAGAGAAAAAGTTGACACATAAAAAGGTGTCAACTGACCTTTTCGGTCATGAGTCTTGTTTGAGGGGGCGACCGGGCTGCCAAAAACACTTTCAGTGGCAAAAGGGTGTCAAGTGAGGCTCAAGGTTCAGAAAGGTGTCAACTGCCACCGGTTGTCATGACGTCCCATTTTGGAACGAGAGAAATTCAAAGAAAAACTCGTTTTCTCAAAATGTGAAAAGAAGTGTTTTCTCAAACTTGGAAAAAAGTCTGAAACACCTTTTTAAAGGAGAGCTCCATTGCCCAAATAAAATGTCCCCTGCTTCGGGATGACCCGTCATGGACCTATGGGTTGAAGTTCAGACTGGGCAGGAGGTTTAACCGGGGTTTATGTGAAGTGATCTAATCAATCCCCGATACACCTATTATTAAAATTGCAACAGCGGTATGCTTGCTTCGTGATACCTAGAACCTAACACAAACTCAAAACGACACGAAAAGAAAAATGCGATGATTTGGGTGATCATGTCACGTGTGCAAAGGTGATTTGGGGGGGTCTGTCCATGCCAAACACAAATCCGCATACATGTCATGAGCCAAAGCAGGTAATTTTTATCATTCCACAGAATCCACACCCACGATCTATACGAACAAAAACAAAAATAAAATAAAAAATACAACAAAAATTACCAAAAAAAAAAAAAAATAATGATACAAAAAATAAACCAAATACGTAAGTCAACGTCTATAGCAGCCAGCAGGAGAACCAAGATGGGTACGAATTTTTCGGTAAGAAAATTCTGAGTTTTCCACATTTTTTTTCATCCAAATTTTCCAAGGTTTCTTGTTGCAGGCTCCCATTCCCCTGCGCCTACAGACTTCGAAAGTCAAAAAATGCAGAGGCTGGCGCTGCTTAAGCAATGCCCAAGGACCCTGCAAAAGGGAGCAGCCATACCAGCTGGGATCCAGGTGGGGGTCTCGGGGTCTGGCCCCAAAGAAGGCAAATATGTTTCTACAATTTTGCACAGCAGGATGGGACTGGTCACCCCAGCGACTGGTCATCACATATCTCCAAACACAGTCGGAGATCAACTCCCCGAGAACTGTTCGAAGGTGGTAAATATATCAATGAAACTTGCCCTAGGCCATCAGGGCTTCTGGATCACCGGCACACACACCTACGCATGCATCCCATCCAGGCCATGTCGTTCATTGTCGACTGAGCGAGCGGGTGTGGATGGAGGCATGAATGATGCCGTGCACTGTGGAAGAGAGGAAGGGAGTGGAGAGAAAGATGGATTTCCAAAATCCTGACTTTCACTTCCTGGCAAAGGAGACGTCATGTGCCGATAGGCAATAAACCACCGGAGGCATCCGACGCCGCCGCCTGGAGTGGCCGCCTCACTCCGACCAAGTCAGAAGTCAGAACGGAGCAGGCAGCTCTGACTTCCCGCTGCCTGCAACTGCGGGATGCCGCCGAAGCTGCCAAGCATGAGATACCTGCAAGTGCCTATAGCCTGGAGAATATTACGGCCTTTATCTGGCATCCCAATCTACCAATCTTTGACGTGATTTATCTGCAGTAGGCGGCGCCACTAGGACTCACGACGACAAATAAATCTTTATTATTATTATTATTATTAATAATTTTATTATACCCACCGAACTGTGAAAACAGTGCTTTCCCGCGAGGATGCCATACATGGGAAGAATGTTGGCCACTTTTCTGGAAGAACTGCCCTGCAAGGGCGAGGGGATAGAAAAAATGAAGAAAGCATCCCGGTTTCAGTCCGAGTCACGGCGAAGGCACAGGCAATTCACATGTCTTGCGAAAAAGAGTTTGTTAGTTATTTTGCCGCCTCATCACGAACAACACACCAAACAAGGGAGCAGAGAAAAAAAAGCAAAATTACCACCTTCAAGAACTCTGGAAATCTGAACTAAAAATCGCATCAAATCCTGATTGGTGGGTTAGGTCGTTGGCCGACTTCATAGCAAGTTAAGCGTACTTGCGGCACACCCGTACCCATCGGATGTTACCAGTGCTGCCATTTTTGTTGTTTGGTTTCCTGTCTGGTTCTGACTCCAAAGTCACCCATTTTGCAGGTGGAAAAACATCCACCGAGGTCACGGGAAAAGGTTGCAAACTGCACCCAAGCTGAGCAGAGCTGCTATAGACGAAAAAAATAAAAAATAAAATCCCAAACAAAAAAGTACCATAATAATGATTGCGCCCCAACCTATCGGACGTCCGTCGGTTCCATGCCGCAAGGAGAGAAGGGTTAAGAAGGAGTGGGACAAACGAGTTAAGGAGAGCAGGAAGAAACGGCAAGGGTGTGAAGAAAATAAGGTTTGTTTCCCATGAAAATGGGCAAGTTTTCTCAAAAAGATCCATGGTTCAGCTTCGAAAGGGTGTCTCGTTTGAAATGAAAGTCGCCCGTTTACAAAGATCGTTGACGCATGCCAGGCCAGGGCTCAGCAAAAAGCGGCGACGGGAAGGTTCACTGAGCATCATGATTTCAGGCAGCTGCCACCTTTGTAAAGTTCAGAAAATTGCGTTGAAAACAGGAACCACCTGTGAAATTCGGCTGAGATGCGAAAAATCGCGTTGGTGTTCATTGACGTCTGACCATGAATTCAAAAATCTCCAAACACTCACAACATGGCATCGAGGCTGCAGATCGAGCGAGAAAAGGCCTTCAAAGACACATGAACTTCTTCCTGAGAGACCACCGATCATTCTATTAACCTTGCCACCGATGCAGTTTCCGGCCGATAACTATAAATGGGAAAGCTCGCAGCGCAAGCAAAGATTCCTCCGAAGCAAAACCCTAAAACTAATCCACTTCGGTCGAAATATGGCCATATGATGTCTTCATATTCGGTTCAGTCTACGACCTGGGATATCGTTCCACGAAAGGAATAATGCGTAGGAGCAACAGCAGCAGGGGTCCTTGAGGTGGCAGTACAGGCCACAAAGGCCAGGCCAGGCCAGGCAATAAGGCAGCGCCAATTATACCAGCAGGTATCGCACCAAGGTAGGTGTGTGTCCAATCGGATTTTATTAGCTGTAAAAGCAAAGCTCCATTACAAATGAGAAAATCCTTTGACACGCCACGCAGCAGATACCTAGAGAAAGGGAGAGAACACATCATATAGATAGGTAAGGAAGACATAAGGCCGCAAGGAGAGCGTCAGCTCCACAGGGCACGACACAAAAGAAGAATAGGCCAACCGGAATGCTCTCGACAGAGTGCACGCGCATGAAATGGTTTGGGATCGTTTCATTTGAAGTTCGGCCACTTTTCGATTTTGGATCCCAAGGGCGGACATTTAATTTGTGCACAAATCGGAGCATTTACCTGTGGATCTGGAGCAAATCGAAATCTATCAGAAAAAGCGACTCGTAAACAGCGTCCTTATTTCTCCACAGAAAAATCGAGACTCAGCAGGGAGAAAGAAATAAGTCTTGTACGCAATTTGGACGTTTTCCCTTTTTTGGGCTCGTGACCTTTGAGGTAGGACGGGAAGGTGCACAGATAAATCAAATGGGCAAGGGCCGGCGACGGCAGCCTCCCACCAAGCCGAAGTCAAAATCTGAAAGCTTTAAAATCTCAGAAAGCTTTGTTGCAATCTTCTTTTATTTCCTCGCCTCCACAAGAGTAAAATGAAAGCAAGAAAAAGTTTCGGAGGCAAGTAAAATGTGTGGAATACTTGCCTGCATGAGCACATTAATTCTGTCACCACTGCACTCCAGAACTTTTGAAACAGCACCGGCGAGTGACACGACAGGCAGCAACGGATTGCGGAAGAAAAAAAAATAAAAAGTGCTGTGCATGTGTCTGGCAGGTGGGTCGCAAGCCACAAGCAGCGGCACTTCTACGGAGAAACTTTCCTGCTCCCTTCGCTGGAATCTGGCTCAATTTGGCTCATCAGAGTTTTTCCTCAACGGCTATTGACCTAATAATAGAGCCACTGAATTGAGATATACATATGGTACCTCGATTCAACTTTACGTATAGGATTATATGATGAGAAAAACTTACATTCTTATTCCGCATAATTTTCATTTAAAAATCTCTGCGAAGCGGATCTGGAAACGAACAAAAAGCCCATTGTTGAATTTTTTCATTGTTGCGGACAATGGCGGAGCTCCCCGTGCAAGAGGCTATGTAAAATGGAATCAGGGGGCGTCCCGTACATAACCTTCGTCGAGACACAATACAGACACCAGACCGACGCGGTCGCGACCAGAATGGAATCACCAGGAGGACGATGCACAATTAAAATGAATAGCCCATAAACCTTTTCAATAACGGTTCTTTTGGTGAAAAGTTGCGGTCTGGAAATGTCCGAAGAGCTACCGGCGTTCTACGTCTACTGACAAACCAACAGCTGTGCTGCAGTGCAACCCAATTTCGAGCGAACACTCGAGAAGGCAGGCACCCACATGGAAATGTTCGTTTGGTCAAAGAAAACAACGTTTCTGATAGGAATACTTTCTTGTCACTGTGCGAATGAATGCGAGCAGTCGAGTTCTGAAGGAAGAGACGCGTACAAAGACAATTTGTTTGGTGCAAACGGAGGACGAGAATCGATAGTTGATCTGCAGAGCAAGAAGAACTGAAGAAGTCCTGTTTTTCACGAGGGGAGCAAAAAAACGAAGAGGTTTTGAAAACAACATAGGATCTGAGGTCACCCTTTCAGAACGCTCACTTCGGATTCACCGCTTCATGACTATGAAAATAGGAGGTAGTAATTCAGACGAATGAATGACTTCCTGAAAATGGAGGGAAATGCCAGGTAATTCGGACTAATGAATTCCTCCTGAAAATGTCGGGCATGCCACGACTAAGAAAGCTGACAGTGAAGGCAGAAAGTGGACAACCCTGCAAACGAAGACCAATACCAGCCCAACCTGTGACAGGCCAGACATCATCAACTTGAGCCGCAGAAAAACCGTCAAAGCAAGAACAAACCCTCGAGGGAAAAAATCGAGGAGAAATGGCGATTTAATGGACTGAACCGGGATAGATTTTGTGAAGGTGTGTGCCTGGGTGATGATGAAGTTAGAAAGAGGTGAAAGGAGGAAAGTGGAGGGTGGAAGAAGACGGAGGGTGAAGGGCAGTGGAGGTGGTGAACCAAGGCAGAAATGATGGAACCGACAGAACACCTTTGGAAAAGGCACGAAACTTCTTGAAGACAAAGTAAATTTGCAAAAGAAAAAAGAAAAAGAACCAAAAAGAAAGGCAACGGTAAGAACCGCAAAAAAATTCCCAGAGAAAGAAAGAACGAAAAGTGTCCCAACTATATAGATAAGTAGACACCTATATGAATAATATAGCTTCACAAACCATGCTTATATTGAGCTACACACAGGTTGGATTCATGATCATGTTGATATTGTGCATTCACCAAAAAATCTTTTCAAATGGGCAATTGTAAAGACGTTTTTCACTTTTTAATGGCACAACAAGCCGAAAAAAATATGCAGAAGTGGGCGGAGGAGAGAGGTTGAGTTTGAATTCAATCTGCTAAAACGTGGACAATGGACACCGCAGGGGATTGGGAATGGTGGAAAAATCACTCTCCGGAAAGAACCTAACGTCATTCCACTTGAAGATGCTACACGAAAATGTCCCGAAGCATGCTCTTAGGAGAGAAACGCGAGAACTGTTCATCCGCAAGCAATTCGCAACTTTCATGCGCACAGCACAGGGCTTCACGTGTACAGACACAGAAGCAATAATGACCCCAAAGTACAGTACCTACATTGGATCATGGAGTCATTATTTTTTCTGCGACTGTACTCAAAAAATGATCGGGTATCATTCTCTGCAAGCATCTTCACGCGGAATGAGACGTTAAGGTTGGTTGTGACGAAGGAGAAACGACTGACGGCAGAATTTTCATACACACAGGTATCTAACGCTGCCAGCCAAAAGTCTTCAAGCATAAGAGTTCATTGTGTTTTGTTCTGCGCTAACAAACTCAAAATGGCACCAAGCGTCTCAAATCATACATGAAATTCGTGTAACGCGTGAAACTCGATCATACTCCATAGAAATTAGACGGGCCCTGAATTGGGCAACAATATCTGGAATGCCTCCACTGTTCGAAGACTTCTGACAGCCCCAGCATTCTGCAGCCGAAGAAAAAAGCCTGTGACTGGACGTGAAAACAGAGCGCTTGGGAAAAGTGAGCCTGAGCGAGCCAGTCGTTCAGTAAGCCCAGTGCCAAACAGTTAATTAGGGTGTTGGAAGTGTCAAGGGGATTAATTAGTACCCATAGCCTATATCAGGTTCTGAAAAATAAACGTAACACGACGGCAGCTTCTTTCACCAAGCAGATGCAAGCAAATCCTAACTGGACTAACCACTAAGCCTGGGAGAGTCGGGGCTTTTTTTTCCAGGGTAGACGGTCCCGTGGCCCGTCAGCTTGTGGCCAGAAAAAGTTTTCTCGCTGACGTGAAATTTCAATCAAATTTTTGAAAGTCTTTCCACAGACCAACCCTTCCCTCCACAACAACCCTAATAAATCAGCGGCCTGCCGCAGCACCCTTGGAAAATAGAAAGAAGGAAAGTTGGAATTTTGGAAAGCACCATAGTCGACGGCCTCTCCCTTCATCAAAAAGAAGACCCAACCCCTTTCAAAGAAAAACAAAGGACGAAAAGGGCAATTTGAATAACGGAAACTGAAGGGAAAAGGAAAGGATGCAGTCCAATCGGCGCCCAACCAAAGAAAAGGCGGCAGGAGAGGTCGGTCGGTGGGAAGCGGGAAAGGTCGACATGGCAAAATTTGCATGGAAAAGAAGCAAGCCAAGCATTTCCGTTTATTTTTCCCCTTCAGACAGACAGACAGGCCCTGCTTTGGAGCAGACAGACAAGAGAAACGAAATGGATGCCTTGGGAAACTGCAAGCGACCGCCTTTCCACCAAGCTCCCACCCACCCCATGGGAAAAACCAAGCGGCACCAGAGTGGGCGATGGGCCGGACGGGGGCGCTGGCCAGCACGCAAGAAGCGTCCGAGCGTTTTGGAATTCCGGCGACGGGAGCAAGAAAGAGAAAAATTCCAGTCAGCTGAAATTTGCCGGGCGTTTAAAATTGAGCCGCCGAAAACAGCCAGACGAAGGAAATGATGGGGGGAGAAATGGAAAGAACGAAAGATCAGTTCAACTAAGAGCTGCACTGACGTATCGGCAGACCTTTCATTCACTGTTTCCCTGGTGACACCTTTCCTTAAACCTTTCTGCTCAATGTTACAGCAACAAGGGTCGACATTGCCCCACCACCATCAGATAAAAAACACAGGCGTGATTTGTTTTGTTTTTTTATCCACGTCAGCGGGATTTGGTTCGCAAAATCTTCTCCTACTTGCATACGCGGGGTAAAGACTCGAAAATTCCACTTGTTCTGGGACCCAAGGGGCCAAATATGGGTAAGAACGAGGGTTTTCCCCCAACAGGGGGGAATGATTCAGTAGAAATTGGGGAGGGATGGCCAATTCCGCGAAGTGTGGAACACTCATCAGGCTGTCCTGCCCCCCTCCGCCACTTCATGCATTCCTCTTCCAAACTCCATGAAGACACGCACGCCAGCGGAAATTCATCGAAGTGTGAATTCGCCTTTCGCAGGGTCGGGTGCGGGGAGGGGGAGAGCAGCTGGGGGGCGGAACCGATCAAAGAGACAGCTTTGGCTCAGGCTGGGAACGAATGTGGAATTGCGCCGGTCGGTCGGTTGGTCGTCGAATCGGATGGAATCATTTGGAATTATTATCATCCTTTCCATCCAGCACAGCGCCGCAGCCATCCATTTCGAAATTAAGTGGAGAAATTTTCAAAACTTAACTTGGCTGGCACTTGGAAAAGTCTTTCTGCCCGTCTGAGGAGTGACAGGAAGACCCCGCAGAGGGGTGGGTGGGTGGGTGGGAGCAGGGCAACAAGGGAATATCCTGCAGTTTAATCTGTCTATCCAGGGCTATTTGTCTGCCTGGGACCAAAGCAAGGATGGGGTAGGTAGGATCGCCTACCGAACTAAACTTCTCGCCTAACCCCAGAGATAGGCACTTCCAAGACCTCGAATAAAGAGACAGACAATCGAATAAATGGGGTCGAATCAGAACAATTGGCTGGTGGATATTGGGGGAGGAAGGCAGGGGTGGGCTTTTCGGATAACTTTCTAAAACAAAACGCATTTTGTCAAAAGTTGTTGTCTGATTTCCTGGCATCAATTGGCGTGGGTTCCGGGTGGGCGGTGGAGGAAACAACACGATAAGGGTGGCCTGCAGAATAATACACACATGTGGGGGGTAGAGGGGCCATCAATCGCCTACACAGTTGAGGGTCAAGATCCCTTTTGAACGGCAACCTCGATCTGGCCAGCCCAGGAAGAAAGAGCACGCTTCTGCCGACCAGGTTTCTGTTAATAACACAAAATAGACGGAAGATAGGTGTCAGGATTGCAGTTGGGTACTGAGATCACTGATTAGGTAATCCCCCCTCCCGGTCGACAGGAGTTTGCGTCTTTTTCCCACCCTGGAGACGCTGTTGTGGACGTCCGAATTGTCATGCCCTCCAGAAACAGCTATAGCTTGATTAAACGGTTCAGCGGGCCAAAAAAAGGCAGGATGGCCCAGAATGAGGATGCCGTTCGTCAGGAGTAATCATAAAACAAAGGTGAGGCAAACGGGACTTCAGCTTGACTGCAATAACGACACTGCCGCATTGCATATGAAATTCTGTCGCCACAATCCCGTGCCGTCTCATCTGATCCAAAAACGGCCTGCGTTCTGGCCTCGGAAAGTGAAGAGATCAAAAAAGTTCAAAGCTTCCCTGTTCCACATTTTTAACTCATCTTTGTTGGACCATTCATTCCGTTTCCAGTTGTAACCTTTGACCGTTCTTCCCCCTCCCTAGAGAACGATGGCGAGGAATATGAAAAGCTGCAAAAAGGATTTGACGAATTTCTTCTAAACTTTTGTAATTTGAAACAGCACTGCAGGCTTTGATTGACCACCACCCACTCCCTTCTGTTCTAGCACACAAACAAACGCATGGGCCACCAGGAAAGTGATTGGGGAAGGTCTGGAGCAACAGCCACCGTCGTCAGGTCAGACCCCACTTGTCTCAGATCCCCCCGACCTTTGTGATCCAAAGTGCGACCAGTTAGTCCAGTGTGTGGTGTGCCGTTTGGTCATTCTTGCGCCCTTTCAGAGACAGAGAGAGAGAGAGGGGGGGTGGGGCTAGAGCGCGAGAGAGTTGTGAGAAAGCGGAATCAGCTGTTTGGCATCGGACTTCTGCATAAAAAATCGAAAGCGAGGGAGGAGCATTGCCTTGCAGCGTGTTTCCCGATCAACATAGCTAGAAAGAACAGTGCGAAGGGAGAAGCGGAGTTTCTCGAAACTTAATTTATTTCAATTAATTAACACATTCCCGTTCGCATTCCAAGTTTTACTTTATTTGCAGAGTTTATTGCTGTTTAACTGCCACAATATGAAGATGCGAGCACCGCGCATCAGAACCCTCGCTGAGAAGTTCCGGAAGGCGACGGGAATGAGGAGGAGATTCCCTCCTTCCCCGAAGCAAAGGGATTGTTGTCCTTACCTTCATCGACTTCGATGGCTTCACAGGTATCTCTGAAGATAAAAGTGTCCCGAGATGTGCACCTGTGGGGGATGTGTGACCCTCTGGATTTGACCAGCGAGCAGTCGAGATGCAGTATGGGCTCCGGGAAGATTTTTTGCTGTGGAACAGCAAAAAAAACCCTGCTGGGCACCAAAGTAAAAAGGGAAAGGCAGGCTGGGAGGGAAAGGGTGCAACGGTCGATGGGGTAAGCAGAAACTCCACTTTTGGGGCACCCTGTCTTTTACTCCGCTCGACAAAGGCTTCTTCCTGGACAAAACGGAGACACGACCCCTTTTCCTGAATGCACTATACTTCACTGAGGCTGTGTGACTATAATAATAGTTAAGTGAAGGCGCAAATAATGCAATGGAAAACTTCTTTCGTAAAAATAATTAAGCAGAAGTCATTATTTTAACCTCCTCCCGAATAAATCCGAGAATTACGTTTTGGGGGGGTATGAAGACCTCCCTACCTGACCCCACCCGGTGCTGCCAAATGAAGGTCGGTGGCATGGGTGGCAAGAAAACGACAAGGATAATGTAACATGGGCCCGACGGAAAATGGGTCCCTAAAGATGAAATATGCCCTGAAATCGACAGCCGGAAACGAAACGGAAAACACACCAGAGCATGCATAATTTGCATTCTAGAGAACTGCCTCCCTCACCGCACAAAAGGGGGGGGAACTGGGGGCAACGGCAAGCGGCCTTAATTATGCAAAAGCCTATTTGCGACTCGACTGTCTCCCTTAAGCTTGTTCACCCATCAGAGCCCATTTAACCTAATTCCGCCTTCCTAGCTGCGCCCTTGCTATTGACTCGAAATTACAGCATAGGGAAGCATTTATGCCTTCCATCCCATCAGCTTCCGGCAAACATCGCATCTCTCTCTAGGCTATTACGGGAGAATTACAAGGCTAGGCACACGGTAATAAAACCAAGACCCGTTGTTACTCCCCCAACCCCCCCCCAAAGGAACAATTGTTCTGGGAAAAAGTGGAGAAAGCGTTATTGTGTAGTGTCCTGGGAGACCCCAGAAAACAGCCAACGAGCATTGTTTTGAACACGATCCACCAGGCTCAATTAGGAACACAGCCTGATCGAGGGAAAGTCAAAGGTCGGGGGCAGGAGGGGTCTGACTGACGGGCTGAATTTTCTGGCCAATGGATGCAATGCGGCAGTGCGTTAATAATCAAATTAGGCTTGCTGTAACAATTCAGTAGGTAGGGCAGATGTGGGGCACAGATGAAGAAAAGCATAAAAATGGGGTGAAATATCTACTAAATAGAATAAAAAACGTACCTTGGATCCACGCTCATTGAAAATGATCTCCACGTCCAAGATGTGACCGTATTGCTTTAGGAAAAGGATCGAAAGAGAAAAACAAGTCAGTCAATTAGGGTGGGAAAATAAGACAAAGAATCCAGTAAATTAGGGTGGAATAACAAAAAGAATCCAAGAATAAAGTGGGTGCGTTGGGTGAAGAAAAAAAACGCTCAAACAAGCAGACGTAACCCCAAGATCGCAGAATTTTTGTCAGCCTGACAGGCAAACACCAAGCAACAGGTTGAGAATCGGTACATGCAGTGGTCAGTTAGGCACCTAGGTTTCGTTGGCTTTCAATTGAGGACCAACCAAATGAAACCACATCATACGTCTGCGAACTTGGGAATAGGTTGTCCTCGAGAAAATCATCTAGTGGAGAATAATCCGGAACAGCTGGCTGTAACCAAAATGGCGCAGTGACAAACAGAGAAGCGCATCTCTCGAATTATTGCCCATCTTGCGCTGAAAGCACCATCAAAACCAGCTGGCACCAATATACATACATGTATATTGGAAAATATAGCTCACGCGGCACCAAATTTCACCCAAACCTGGCCCCATGCTTGTTGTCAACAGAACGCTCGGTGTCCGTCCTGTTGCTTGGCGTCCGCCAGGGGTCATCAACGTCTCCAAATTTGACTACTGAAGCATTGTAAACACAGCCGTACAATGCGCAATCTTTTTCAGCATCAAAAGCCTTTACCAAATCAACTGAAATAGAACATGACCTTTAATCCAAGCCTAGACCCGAGAAACCCCCTCATGCAATGCATGAAAGTAACAGGCTGAGTTGTGCATGCGATTCACACGTAAACCCACACTTACAGTACCAACCTAATTACCCCGGAAGCATAAATTCCTATTTTCAATATCCAATGCCGCATCCAGAATTTTCAAGCAAGTTCACAGCAGACTTTAAATGGGGGGAATGCGCCCACTGACACCGCCGAGGTAAGCTCCATCATTCCACTCATCCTCAAACCATCCCTCACATTTGTATGCCCTGATTTGACAGGGCAAGGCAGGATCACCTAACCCACGGAGAGAAGGGAAACAGTCAACCAGTGAAGGAAGGCGCGACAGACGAATCCAGGTTCAGATACTCCGTCCTTCCATCCTTCACAAAAATTCCAATCCGATATTTTCGTCATCTTCCCTTAAACAATCAAAAATATATCCACGTTTTCAAAGGTAATTCCTTTGCATGCCATCGCCATGACATCACTGCAGGAAAGAGAATGAAAATCAGGAAGAGAAAAATCCATTTCCATTGGAAAGAGAGGAAAGAAGTCAGAAAATTGTGATAAATGAAACGGCTGCAGTCGAAAGGGGAGGAGCAACAGTCGGCAAGGGTGGATGTGGGTGGGGGATAGAGCAGACGGTGAGGGAGTGTGAGAGAGATGGCAATCAAAGAGGACAGGTGAAATCAAAGGATGGCATTATTCAAGATTTACTACATGGAAGCAAAAAAGACAGGCCAATTCCGGAAGGTGTCTTGTAAGGGAGCAGGGGTGGGGGACACTTGGGTCGCCCCTCCCCGACTCACACCCCCTTAAACGGAAACCAGTAATCAGAAAATAGTATGCACACGCCATCCATCCTTATCATTTAAATTCGCCAATAAAAAAAAGAACTTGTGAAGGCTCTGGGTTTTGGCGCTATCAAGGGTGGTGCGCCAACCCGCCCCACAAATGAGGTCATACTTTCACCCCATTGGGGCGGAGGGTAGGGGGCTGAACAGAAACGTTTTCGGAAAAGGGCCATGGCTGGAATTCTAATGAGGATGCAGAGCGCAGAAAATAAGAATCACGATTTTCCTCTTGCCTTTTGCTTCAGCCCTATTAGCATTCCAATCTCCTTGTTCTGACTGCCGGCTGGAAGGTATAAAGAGGCTACCCCTCCAGACCCAAGTCTCACGTTAAGGTTTACCTTGCCTTCAGCCCATTCCATAGCGTTTCGTGAGGGGCGGTTGTCTGTGGTTTTAATAAATATTCACACCTCACTTGGCCCGCCGATGTGGCATGAAAGGAATAATGCGGCCGCTCCCCAAATCGACTCTACATAGATTTTCTACTCGCTTGTCCGCTGCTTTGCTCAAAATTCAACAATGGATCAATCCGCCAGGTGATTTTTAAAATGAAAATATGAGCAATAGAAATGAAATTTTTTGCATTGTTGCTGAATCAACGCAAAAATGTGCACCGATTGGGTAAATGCAAACCGAACAGCCACTAACCGCTAATGTGTAAAAGCCTGTGCGGAGTAGAATTAGTGAGCGGAATGTACGCATTGCATATCGATGGAGCAAACCCCCCCCCACATCCGAGAGGCCCCGAACTAAACTCCCAAAATGCTGCATGGAATTGGAGGGAGATGGATAAAACAGAAGAATTGAGAATTGCCAGAGAGGAATGAGAAGCCTGTGGCTACGGCAAGTGCACTTCGGAAGATGAGTTCCAACGTGAATGCCGAATTGTTTGTGGGTGGTCGTGGCCGTGGTGTGGGATGGGGCCGGAGGAATTAGGGTTTGAGGAGGAAGGAAGTTCATAATTTCCCTCCCTCTTTGAACATGCTAAATTAAACACTGCGAAAGTGTAGAGTACAGGAGTTTGTAGCCAATGTCAGAGTTTGCAACCTATACTTCTTTCCTGATAGCTCATTATAACGCATGACAAAACGTGGGGTGGGATGCTTTCGAGGGTTGTGGCAGGGAGGCGTAAAATATGAAACAGGATGCTGGGTGCTCAGGGTTTCCGAAAAACAGAATTCCCCGGCTTTTTTCAGAAATTTTTCGTGGATTCCCTGCCCAAATCTGCCAAGAAACCCAAGTTCCCCTTTCCGACAAAATTCAGACTTTGGCTCTTAAAAATACGAGATCCTCAAAACTGTAAAATTCCCCGACTCCTCTTTGGGAAATCCCTCCTGACAATCCCCCCTTCCGAATTCCCTGACTTTACCGTATTTTCCAGGTGGTCGAGCACCCTGTGACAGGAATGGAATAGGAAATCTCATGTCAGAAGATGGAATATTGGAAGGTTTTATCCTGGGGCAGAAGGCAACATCATTATTATCATCACACCGCAACGCAAGGGAAGGAAAGCTTCTTCGCTTGAATCCCCTTTTCGATAGCAAGTGGCACAATGGTATGGTACAACAATGCAGCAGAAAAACAAGAGCAGGGAGACACGACGTCAAAGGGAAGAAGGAAGAGAAGGGAAAATATTGCCAAACGAAGCATCCCTTTGAAATAAAGGAAATCAATAGGTTACGTTAGGTATTCCTGGATGCAGTCAATAGAATGATAGGGAGAACGCAGGTAAAGTTCAAGCATGACATGAAAGCCCAATAATTCCCACATAAAAGGCGAAATGGGGGGCGCACTAGGGAGCGATGTTTTTTTGTTGGACCGGATGCAAAACACGGTGTCCCGCAATTATTTCGCCGTAATTGATGGCAAAACAAATCGAAATCAAGTCAATTCCTGCAAGGTAAGATGTTGGATGCATGTGCAGGTTGTCTATTCCCACAATTTCATCGCAGATCAAAACTCCAAAAAAAAAAAACGAAGCGCATTTGCCCCTTAATCACCAATCGGGTATGCAACACGCATCATTACAATTAATGTGTGAAGTGTGCCATCTGAAAAAGACAGGCGAACTTTTCCAAGGGATGTTTGCGTGAAAATAATGAAAACACAGCACACATCATTGCACCCACACATCATTTTAAACATAACATCGCTTTACGCGACCGAAAATGTCAGATGGGGCAGCTCGAGATGTCGCCACAGATGTCGCATCGCCACCGCTCGAGTTGCGGCGGCAAATCGCGACACATCATGCAAGAAATGAGTACGCCTCGGCCCGAACGAGAAGCTTTCAAGGGGTTTTTCTGTGGTTCCTGAGTGGAAATGCGGGGTGGAAGCAGCTTTTTAACAGTCTTTGAAATCTGCCCTTGACACACACCTATATCAGGCTTTCATGCGACGACCCACAATCGTCATATCTGTTATTTCCCCAAAAACAACTAGGCACAATTTCTGCTATTTGGAATTTTGTGGGTACCTATTGTTTGGAAGTGGAGGCTGGGAGGGTATTTCGTCGCTGGACATTTTGCGCTTCTTCGCAGAACCTGTCTTGAAAATTTGGCAGTGATAGGTAAAATCTTACCTCCCTGGTATATTTGGACCTGGGTCTCAGGAGCAAATTTTACCGATTTTTTTTTCGATTTGTTTTGTCACCAAGGACATCATGAATTTTGGCGAAATAATTTCGAGACACCCTAAAAAAACTCACGAAGGCGAAATTTTATTTCAGGAGGCCACCGCAGATTTAGGAAAGAGCTCAGAACAGCAAGGACACTCCCAAACCACCATGCACCACAGGGAGGAATGCCCAAATATCAGAAGTGAATCGGATGGGCACGAGCTGCAGACACTCCCATGATGGGGCTTGGGGATGACCCCTCCTCGACCATGGGACACCTTTCCGTCAAACGGTAGCTGTCCTCGTCTTTCGCGGCCAGGCGTCTGGTCAACTTCGCAACCTGGAATGCCCCGCCTCAGTGACCAGGCCTGCAGTCTGCATGTTTACAACGACAAAAGGTCATACCCCCAATTCTTTAGCAATATACCTACACATATAACTTACCCCAAACATGGCCCTCAGGTCAGGATCCCTGAACCTGAAAGGTATATTTGACACGTGCAGTCTTTTGGAGGAATTCTTGTCGAATTGGTTCTGGTTGGATAATATCGATAGGACACCACCTGCTGCAGCGGCATTTGACCCTGGATTCGACGACGGATCACCACCGCCGCCTCCGCCACCTCCGGAACCGCCTCCGCCGCTCTCTGGTTCTGTTTGCTGCGGGGAGAGAGAAAGTGAGAAAGAGTTGATAAATAAAAGAGAGAATGAACAGCAGGCCGCACCCCTATTTGGCAGAGATATGCGGCTGACACGGGCCGGGCAGGGTGGAAAACAAAATTAACCGATGGGCCGTCTCTAAAATACATATGGACACCTGGACACATGCATCGTCCACTAACCTACCCTAACCTGTCCTACCCTAACCTGTCCTACCCTAACCTGACGTATCCGAGGAGGTCTCCATATTTTTGGTAACAGCGAATCCAGCCACACTGTCGGCGGAGAGAAAAAATGATTCCGGAGATAACCTATAACTTCTGAAGAAAATTACAGGGTGAAATGGACAAGTCACTTGCAATAAATTTCCAACATATTGATGCGGTCTCGGTCTTGTTGGTTGGACCTTCCTTCCTTCCGTTGGCGAGTTTCGCTGGAACATAGCGCTCAAATAAGAAGCAAAATTATTTCCAGAGCAAGGCGCTTTGGCTCTCCGATTGACGAGTTGAGCCGAGCGAAATTCGCCAAAGCCCAAACAAGATACGAGTCAGCGCAGGAAAACGAATAAGGCAAAAAGTCCTTCCACCCGCCTCTGCTGCGGGTTTGTCTTGTCATTTTCAGACCATATTATTGGTAAACTCCTCTGCAGAAAAATGCACGCTGCTGCTGCTGCAAAAAAAACGGCAAAGAATCCCTATTTTTGGAGTTCCAATAATTCCAACGCTGAAACTATGACATTTCGCGAGGCCACCTCTTGAAATAGGCAGACACCCTATCCGCACTGTCTTGTTCTTTGAGGCTGTTTTCAGTACATAGATAAATGGGCCAACTTCATGCACAGTTCCCTTCCATGATTCGTCTTTGCACTGAGAAAGTTCGTCGCAATACACAGTGCGATGAGCAGAAAACACCAGAAGGCAACGTGTTTTTCGCTCCAAATCCCGTATGCGTTCCGAATTTGTCAGGAAAACAGCGTACACATTATAGCGTGTCCACACATTCGCGTTTTTGTCGCGTTGCCGCGTCGTCGCGCGCGTAAAAGTTGTCGGGTGCGACAACATCGTCTTGTGTGCAGACATTATGCATATGGGGTATTCGTCCCACACGCATGGCAATGTCGTTGCACCGGACAACTTTTGCGCGCGCGACGACGCGACAACGCGACAAAATCGCAAATGTGTGGACAGGGCATTATGTGTTATGTTCCCAAAGGAACACTTCCATCTAAGACCGTGATAAAATGGAGCTTCCGAACGGAAATGTCCGATCAGTGCAATGTGCATCCGAAATAATTTGTGCAGAAAAAATTCTAAATTGTTGCATTCTTTTCGGCAATGAAGCGGCAACGGCAGGCTATGTAAGGTCGAAAAGGGCACGTACTGTACATAAATATGCTTGGAAGAAGCGCCATGCGAATGCAATGCGCAGAAAGAATGCTCCAGCATGCCAACATAAAAAACTTGGAACTCAACGAGACAAGCCATTGTGTTCGTTTCTTTGTTTCTTTCTTTACAGTTCTCCACTTTCTCCCCTGGGAACCTGCCAAGATTTTCTTTCTTCTCCCCTCTTCGAATAACTTGCCAGCAGGCTCTTGTTTCCTTTTTCGCCTGGAATCTCACGTTGTTTATTTCTCTTTTGTTGGCACTACTATACAACACACTTGGGTACCTACTCCGCACTTCCAGGGATCGGCTTGCCTTGCTGGATGGCCACTCTGCATAATAAGATGTGTCCTGGAAAAGTACATCGCAAACTGCAATGATAGCGGCATCCAGGGTCCAACCGTCACCGCTCCACTCGGTTCCGTTTTTTTGCAGCCGCCTATCCAAACTGCACCAAGGGGACAGAGACAGGCTGAAAATGCAAAACGCGAGCATTCTGCCCGGGGTGCATGGGTCTCATGGGGCATTGCTTGGATTCAGGTCCATTTCGAAGGCGCATCATCACTCTGTTTGTGATCATCTCTATCATTTCCATTTACATTCGACCGCAAGGGGACCACTGAACAACATGAAGTTCCAACAGCAACACCCATCTCAAGCGGAAGGGACACCCCGATTGCCGACCCAAGTTGGGTCATAAAATCATCTGTTTTTTTTTTCTTGAATTGACGTCAATTGAACACCAGAGTTGAACACTCAGAGGCATCGCTTGTAAATGTGCAAACCAACGAGTTCATATCATGATGAATTGAAATGTACAATGACGAAGTATTCTGTCTCGTTGGTCCAAGCGTAAGGTTGGGGACAGCATTGGCCATTTCGAAGCGACAATTTGCCACGGAACCGAACGTGGGCACACAACGGAAAAACAGAAAAGACCTAATTTTCAACCGCACCCAATCGAATTTATGCCCACTCACCAGACGGGGAGATGGGTCAGGGGACTTCGGAAAAAAATTCGGGGAGCGGAGATGTGAGAAAAATTCTGATTTCCGACTGAAACATTTGAGGTTGTTTTTCCGTCTGAAATATGCCTCCATTTTTGTGCGAAAGCTGTTTTTTTCAGATGACCAACTTTGGCCAGTTTCCTACTCCTGTTGACCTGACCATCCCGCAAATCGCATTTATGCCTTCAAGGATGGCATGCAAACCACATCGAAAATTCGAAATACCAAAATCAAATCGATCAAAGCTCTGATCTCAGCTCTCACTGAGATGAAATTTCAGTTAGGACCAACCGTCTGTTGTTCGACCGGTGAGGCTCCATTCCCTCCAGCTCCGTTGGTGTTGCTGGCATTGTTCGAAGGCGGCAGCATATTGGGTAGGGCGACGACCTGGACTGAAGGTGGAATTCCGCCCCCGTCTGCCGTCGAAAGCATTTCGCTCTTGATGTCGGCTGCTGTTGTGATGTCTGTGACCCTGGCAGTCTGCTGATGCTGGTGCTGTGCAGATGCGGAAACGACAGCTGATGCCGCTGCAACTCCCGGGTCACCACCACCATTCTGGGCGTAGACAGCCTGAGGGTACTGTGGTCCTGGCGACACACCTGTCTGGACCATTTGCTGAAAGAGAGACAAAGAACGAACGGGTGAAAAATGTTGCGTGTGTGATCAACCCAGTGCTTGGAGAATGTTCTCGTCTTTCAGCCGAGACACCGGCCGCATGGCTGTCTGTTTATGATGGCAAATGAGAGATAAACGGCCGTTCTCCCCATTGCAACTCACCCGCAGGTTCAACTCAGCCAGTTCAATGAATAGATTTGTGTTGCGAAATTTTTAATTTCTATGCACAATAAAGTTTATTGCTTTTCCATTGTTGCATTGAAAGATGCATCCGTCTGTTGAACTGACTCCATTGAGTTGAACCTGAGGGTGTGTTGCAATGGGGAATACGGCCGAAAATGTGCTCGCAAGTTGGCGAACTACGGCGAATGTGGCGTATTGTCTGTCCAAAACAGATCGTCACTTGCAACAATGTGGAAAGGAGAACAACACATGGAGCATTGACCATTGCCCGTCGTTGTTGCAAGTGACAATCTGTTTTGGGCAGACGATCCCAAAAAAGTCTGATGCAAAAGCCTGTCCATTCCGACGCGGCTTTTGCAACAATGCTTTCTCATCTTTATTTTCCCAGCCGCAGCAGCACCTTTCGTTGAAATTCTCGTCGGTGAAACAGAAATTCAAGTTTTTCCATCATTTTAGACACTACAACAGGCGGTGTTATCAAAGAGGCAGACAGAGCCGCACTAATTGGGGTACTTTTCCCAATTCTTAGCGCAACTAATTGCAAGTTTCCATTTTCTGACGACATAAAAGTTTCCCGGTTGGCGAGATGGGAAAAATCTCAAGGATGTAGACACATGCTTTTTCTGCCTCCTATATCTTTTCCTTCAACCAAGGTCCACACAGATACCAAGCAAGATGATGATCAGGAAAACCCTGATTGTTCCTGGAAAAATGGACGAAACCTTTTCGAGTAAAACACTGGGTGGTCGACAAATAAGGAAATGACACCATGGACAACAAGGTGCAACGAAATGGCTCCACAAGTTTGCAATAAATAAAAACATTTCACAAACCATCACAATTTGCAAGCGCAAAACAGCGGGAGTGCAGCTTATACTCGTATGACAAGAGAGAGAGAGAGATTGGGGGAGGGAGGGGGAGAGGGTGAGAGAGAGGAGTTAGAGAGGAGAGAGTCGAGGGAGGGAGAGAGTGGGAAGAGAGAAAGCAAAGGGGAGGTTGAAAAGGAGAGGATGTGTAAGAGAACGAGGAGGATGGGGTCAAACAAAATGATGGAAAGCTGAGTTTGACACAGCAAAACTTTCTGCGGAGCGATGAAGCCCAAGAAATAAAATTAGGTACTCTTCCACATCTTGGGCTTTTGGGGTCGGAAAGCCTCGCCCCCAATCGAAGGCCGCATCAGAGAATACAACTCACCGCATATTAGCCTTTTCCCATTTATATCAGTCAGCCAGTTCTTTTGTACAGCATGTGCATAAGCAGCTGCGAAATAAGTCCTACAAAACCTTCCTCCATCCCGAAAAAAAATCAGTGGAAAAGTTTTCCCAATCTGCATGCAGAAATTGCTCGCTTGCAGTTTCAGTTACAGCACTCTCGGGGGGGGGGGATAGAGACCCTCACCGGAATCTGAGGGGTCGACGGAGGAGCAGGGTAGTCTCTTGTTTTGTTATTTATGTGCTCCGTTGAAAATGTGGGAACAGAGAAAAGCTTGAAAATTTCTCTTCTGAGATATATGCCAGGGAAATGCGAGCGACGGATCCCAACCCCTCCCCCCACGCACAGAGCATTTCTATCCTGGCAAGAAACTATAGGAACGTTGCATGATGTTTGAGCTAAAATAAATAAACACAAGGCCTACTCCTCATTCCATTTGAAGATATGAGCTAAGAATGCTCCCAAGTGTGCTCAGAGTGAATTCAGAATTCTTTCAACAATGAAAAATGGGTCGAAAACTTCATTCTCGGCATAGAAATTAAAGTTTTTCTGTGTATTTAAATGGAAGAATGTGAAGCATTCTCAGCTCATATCTTCAAGTGGAATGAACTGTACGAGGGGCGTTCAATATGTTTCAGGCTTTGCATAGAAATTTTCATTTCATGTCGTTTTCCTCTCATGATATCAAAATTTGATCTGTTCTAAGATTCTGGTATGAATTTCAGATTAATCCGATGCAAATTTTTCATATTCTCCCTATTTGAAATGGATACACCCGAAGTGGCCAAAATGAACAATTTGCTCAAATGAGAAAGTGGCTTTTTCAGAGGAACACAAAATTCAATAATCTGGCTCACTGGGCCCAAGTTCCAACTGCAGAAGTCCACAAATGAAGATTACAAATTCATCACTTATGCACTTCTACAGTCGGAAGTTTGGCCCAGTGAGCCAAATTATTGAATTTTGTGTTCCTCTGAAAAAGCCACTTTCTGATTTGAGCAAATTGTTCATTTTGGCCACTTCGGGTGTATCCATTTCAAATAGGGAGAATATGAAAAATTTGCATCGGATTAATCTGAAATTCATACCAGAATCTTAGAACAGACCAAATTTTGATATCATGAGAGGAAAACGACATGAAATGAAAATTTCTATGCAAAGCCTGAAACATATTGAACGGCCCTCGTAGGTACCTTATGCAGCCTAGGCACAATTCGAAAACAAAATCCTAGAAAAAGTATCAGAATTATCATGTAAAGCATCCTCGACGAACAGAAATTCTCTTGAGAACGACCAGGACATGTGGCCATAAACACATTCCCGAACGGTTAAAGACGATTTTTTGCTTCCTCAAAGGAATACAAAAGCATTCATACCCCACACCTCCGAAAACCCTTCAAACCCTGCTTGGAAAGTGGTGCGATACCACCTGTCACTTTATCACGTGTGGCACTGCCTGTGTGTTCCTCCACCTGTGCCGGTAATCAGCATCCACACGAAGCTCGTAAGCCTTCTTCAAAAGGGATTTGTAAAACCATCCATGTATAATGTAAACGCTTTTTTTTCGTTTCTCTGCGAAACATCCTTTGCGACGAGCCAATCACAAGTTTAGAATAAGAAAAAAACAAGGGTGGAGACCCAGTTGAAATCCTTTAACCAAATAAAACTGCGAGGAAATTGCCCTACCGAATACGTATTGGTGGGTTCCTTCCCATAATCTGTGTAAGCCGTACGGGCAGACGTCGTGAATCTTTTGGGCCAGGGCCACAGAAAACCTGAAGCCTTTTGTCTGTGCAGCGGATCACAAAATCCTCAGATTTCGTTATTGCTTGGGTATCACCAAGTTGTGCCACCAAGTATAACCCAGAAGCAGTTT